>FN648498.1:303376-320925 GCA_000310025.1 Ectocarpus siliculosus
AGAGAGAGAGAGAGAGAGAGAGAGAGAGAGAGAGAGAGAGAGAGAGAGAGAGAGAGAGAGAATGAGAGAGGTGGAGTGAATCGCCAAAAGAACCGCGCCCCCCGCGCGCAACAGAATCGAGGTGATCACCGTTTGTGACGTCCGTTGTGAAACAGAGATGGGTCAATCGCGCCTGCATAAGCACAATCAAGCACCCGGTCGGTCAATGAGCAATGAGGTGTGAGATGTCGGCGGCTGATTCTCTACCAAGTTCCAGTTCCTCACCGGGGCACAATCGTCGGCATCGTTGCCATTGTCTACTCCACCGCCGTCTTCGGGGGGTGAAAGTTCCCACGGCAGTGTCGTCTCCCCATCTAGCGTGCCATCGCTTCCTCCCTCATCGTCGCTACTACTGAGGTAGCACCTGCACCGTGCCCGAGAGTGAGTGAGTGAGTTGCCGGGTTGTGGTGGAGTGGTGGAGTGGTGGAGTGGTGGAGTGATGGAGGGAGCGAGGGAGGGGGGGAGGGAGGGAGGGACTCACTCAGCAGTTATTGTAAGTATTTGCTGTAGTGAACGCAACAAGAACAGCTTACTTTTATAACTATCTGGGCCGTAGTGTGTTCAGCTCGTCTTGACGCACCGAACGCAACGGCACTTCGTCTCATGGCATGCAGGCACTCGATGCTTCCGTCAATCCTGTCGACTATGGGCGGGAATATTTATTAATCGCCTGGAAATATTCACTTTCGATAAGTCCCTTCAGCAGCACCCGCAGTGTCAATAGCCCAGTTCTCTCTTCCTCTTCGTCAATTCCTTCACAGCGTTTGCCAACGAAGCGTTCCTTCCAACGCTCGCCTCGTTCATTCTAGCCTATAGCTACCTTCGGACGTGCCATAGCAAAGACCACCTTTTCGAAAAAGTCTGTTTCGATAGCAGCAGAAGGCAGCAGCAGTACCACTCTGAATGCGGTGGGTGCGTCTTGGCACTCTTGTCTATTGTCAACAACTGGAACCAACGTTTGACTGCCTCCTCACTTATCGTAAAACATCTTCCCCCCGAAGCCTTTCATCTTCTTCAGCGTGGCCTTGCTTTTGCTGCTGGCCCGACCGGAGTTCTGGGCCTGAAACGTGCCTCCTTTGAGGGGCCCGGCCGTACCGCTGCCACTGCTGCCACCCAGTGTCTGCCTGTATGAAAGTTAGTGATGTAGACTTGTGTGGTAAGAAGGTGGAGTGGGTTATTCACTGCAGCTGCAGTAATCTGACATGCAGGCAGTGAAAAGTTAGCGATGTAGATTTGTTATGTGGTAATGAAGGTGGAGTGGGTTATTCACTGCTGCTGCAGCATTCTGTGGCTTTGTCAGGGTCATCAGGATCCATTATCAATATGCAACTCGTTGACGAACTAATTGGTGTTGCCTTGATCCCCTATACTGGTTTGCTGAGAGTACTCTGGGGCTGCAATATTATTTGGATTGAATGTGAAACTGTCGATGAATGTGTTGATCTTTCTCTCTCCCTGTGTTTCTCTCTCTCTCTCTCTTCGCCCACGCTACTGCGCCAGTTCGTCTGTCTGCATATCCCTGTCTCTCTCGCTACCGTCGTGAACCACATAGCAGCATCCCGAATCGACGAATCCGGCGGTGGGGGCGGAGGGAAAAATCCCGCTAGCCCGCACACCCGAAGATAATCCGCTACTGGAATAGGAAGAGAGAAAAATCGGTGACAAACACGACATCGGCACCAAGTGGTAGGCGCTGGTTCACAAAGCAAAGTATCCTTGCTTTCCCTTCTTTGTGTGAACATCATAGCCAATCGAAGATGCAATCTACGGCAGATCCGCAAGACCGATAAAAACTGAGGCACACTCACAGCGCGCATCGGGGGACCTCATACGCATCACTCGGCTTTCTGTTGCTGCTGCCGCTGCTGCTTCTTCTGCTGATGTTGCTGCTGTTTCTGGTGCTGCTCCTGCTGTTCGGCTTGCTGTTTGAGCTATTTTTTTTGCTCGAGCTCTTGCTCGATCGACGGTTCTCCTTCTTGGTTATGGTCCTGCTGCGACTCCTTGGTTTGGCGGGACGCGCGTATGTTCGGCCTCTTTTGGCCGCCAAGCCGGAGGCGAACAGCGGGAGCTGGGCTGGGGTCTCATTCTCGTCCCGGCTACCAGGAGCAGCAGGAGTAGTCTTGTCACTTTCGCTCATATCCGTTCGAGGATAGCCGACGTGTGAACTGCGAACCTGAAACCAGCAGCAACACCTTGGATGTTGTGAAGAACGAGCCTTCTTTGTTTGTTGTGCAGAGCAGTTCTCAAGCTCACATGCATAAACCAACTGCACCCAATTTAAATTCACTTGGAAATACGTTTCACTCTGCGCTGCTCCTCTCTGCCTCAGACCCGCTCTCTGCGTGCTAGACCCTCTCTCTGCATCCTTTGATAAGCTTTGATGTGCTTCGTGCGGGCCGCGCGCTTAAGCTGCCTCGCAATTCGAGAACCTGCAGCAGAAATGTACCTCCGAAAGACTGGGATTACCTCAACAAGAATGGTTCGCCGCCGTGGGAGGGGTTGCCCAAGGACAATCCACAGCGTTTGCTTCTCCTCTCCCTCGGACGATCTTCCACAGATAACCAACCTGGTGTGCCTTGTACCACAACGGGTACGTTTCGTGTCCGTCCGTGATGCGTCCGTGATGGTGATGGTGTGTGTGTGTGCTCATCTCTCTTTCTCTTGTAGAGAAGCGGGGGCATCTTGTCGTGGCAAACAATAATTTCATAATTTCTGAAACTTTTGTATTTTTTTCGCCCAACCAAGTGATCAATTTCTTCATTCCTCACCTGCTGTTGAAACCATCTGCACAATACTCAAAGAAGCAACAGGTGCGTGCGGGTGTGTACGCTGCGCGTAGGCTAGGCAGACAGAGAGGAGATTTTTCGCAGGAAATGGCGGAAACACAAGGATATGCTGAGGTAGGTGATGGGCAGTTTATTCACCTTGTAGTCTATTTGTCCTTCATGGAGTCAATGGAGGTGTAGGCTATTCCGTCCACAGTACCCACACGTACGGTGACCACATAGAGTACATTCGCGTGGAATGAGACACTACGCCGCTCTGCTCTGCTCTGCTCTCTCTCTCTATTGTATCTATTTCCCTATCCCTTTCTCTCTCTGAATAATTTATGTAGAAGTAGAACTGAGAGCTGAGGGAAGCCTATTTACAGAAGACTTCCGCGCATCTCGTAGACCTACCTCCGAGCAGCGTAAAGAAAAACATATGTATGTCCGGCCGTCAGATGCAAGAGCAGTCACGGCGTTGCTTCTCGTCTCCCGTACGATCCTCCAATGACAACCTCCTGCAACCTTTCACCGCAAGAAAAGGTTGTAGTGTTCTCGTCCGTGATGTGTCTGTGTGTATCATCTCCATTTCTCTGGTACAACGCGATGTATTGTTGGCAAACACCTCGCGAAATCCTAGCTTTTATGAATGGATGTGGAGTGATCAAGTTCTTCGTTCCTCATGATACATACTGCTGTAGCTGGAACCATCTGACCACATAAAATGGTGAAGCATGGATGAAGAGACTTGCGATGGGGCATGACGGAAACAATAGACACACGTGGGGATACGAAATGAGCAGATTCGTGCTTTTTCTGTCCCAGTCGGCACGGCAAGCGAACAGAGTGAACTATGAAGCACGGGTTCGGTTCAACGTTCTTGCTGTTTCATATTCGTTGTTTCTCCTTCTATTCTGTCCGTCGTTTCACAACGGTACAGCAATTTCGCCATCCCCCTACCCTTGCACGTAATCCGCTGGCGCGTTCGCGTCATCAACACCAGCCCTATTCGCCATTTCAAGCTCCGTCGATAGAAACAACTGTTCATCAGTAACAAAACTACCACCCTTGCCTACTACCTACTACTAGACATCTTTCGTGCATCAATCCTCTCACTTGCCTACCTTTTCAACTGGTAATATTACACCTGGTTGACTCCGGTTGACACTTGCACACAAAGCTCCCTCATACATAGTATTGGCTTCATCCGCTACTCTTTCGGCTCTCTCTTGTCATGCAGGTTTATCTCTCTCAAACAAATCTCTCTCAGGAACAGACACGGTACTTCTTTGGCCATGGCCAGTCATTTGCAGTATATATTTCTCTGGTAAATGTGTGCACCTCCCCCCCCGCGCGCTCCCCAACGCGTCTTTTTACCATCGCAACATCCATCAAAACCCGCACCAGGGGTTGCAATGCGGCTCCACGCCATCGTGGCGCACCACACACCTTCACAATGACATGAGCAAACCAATCCCTGCTAAACAAAGTAAGAAGCGTAACGACACCACGGAGGGCGCTTTCTTTCGGACGCACGCACGCACCACCCACCCAATTTCCTGCGCGGTCCACCTGTCGAAGGAGCCCGTGGGCTCGAAAGGTGTGCGCTCCCGCAAAGAAACAGGCGGCCATTCATTGGTCAGCCGAGTAGCGCTGCAGATGCAAACTTCAAGATACACACACACCCCACACAATCACGACCGTTTTCAGACGGATAAGTACACCAACGCAGAGAACGAAGCAAAAGCCGCCCGATCACACCAAGAAGACACAACAACGAACCCGCAGAATCACCCCTTGTAAAAAAAAATACCTTCAGCTGAAGTCTACAAACATTTCTTGCGTGCGGTCTCCACCTTCATCCCCCCTCCTTGCGATTGGTTGCAACCGCGGCTGCTAGCCCTGCCGCTTCGGAGGTCGAAACGGCCCTTTTCTCCAACGATCGAGGGAGGTCAGACAGCGCAATGCTACTCGAGTACGGGGCGCTAGGAGTCCGGGGTTGTACGATATACACCCACTTGGAGGGAAAAGACAATTGCTCGCACGGGCTACACCCACCAGGCCGAAGCCCCATGAAGCCAGACCACGCTTCTCTCGGCCGGACACAAGATGCGGTCGTATGGAACAAAAAAAAATAAACTCCCTAGACCCCCGGAGGCAGCCGAATATGCTCTAGCCTGGGCATAGCATGCCGGTAATTGTAACGAAAGCAACAGAGAAACAAAAATTACAAGATATGAACGAAGAGGGGGACACACGAAAAACTCACACAACACAAGCCGTACGGGGCAAAACCCGAGTGAAAATCGGGTGTGAAATTCGACCCGGCGTACCGTCGTAAACGTCTCCAAATGGCTACCTAAAGGCGGGAATACAGGAAGGCCACTGTTCCTCCTGTCTAGAGAGCACACCTGAAAAACTCGGTGCTACCGGCATGGTTGATGGACAAGAGCCCACAATCATCAGCCGGAAGGGGTACCGACGGAGGTTCTCTGGCTTCCGCGCAAGGGACGCCACAAACCCACGGTTTCGTTAGGCCAAAGAAAGCCGAAAGCATCTACTCCGCGTACCCCTCAAAAGAAATGCACTATACACTAGCTGCAGACAGCAGTTCTGTCAAGCTGTGGCCCCGAAAAATACAAATTCGCCTTGATGTCTACTTGCAGCAGACATCGGAATCGCGGTGGTTGAAGAATCCCTTCAACAGGGACCAAGAGCTCCTGTCGACCACACCAACGCACAACAAATGAGTGAATCACACCGTTGTAAAAGAACTCAAAAGGAAAGTCCCCCCACCCACCCCGCCACCCCAATCGGCGCCTCCCCATCCCGAGTAAAGGTCGTTGCCTTCGCCTCAACTCCTAGCCTCTGGCCAACACAGGGATGTCGAACAAAACAATCGGCATTGACGCTCATCAAAAGGCTACATCCCAGCCGCGTATCAAAAGGCGGTGTGAGACCAGTGGCAACGCAGGGATTGGGAGGGGCCCGCGCGAAAACACTTCTCGTCGCGGACACGCATGTCGGGTACGGGTTAAAAAGCTGAAGCTCACTACGATTCAACTTCATGCGCCAAGGACAACGCCGAACCCGTTCGAAATCTTGTGGCGACAACAAAAAAAGTGATGCAGACCAACGAGCAGCGTTCACTCGCTTCTCCCAGGGAAAACATACGGATAAATAAACCGTAAAACCCCTAGCCCTTGGCAATCGTCGTGAGGCGATCGATCTTCGAGAGGCAATTCAAAACAACACAGTGGTATTCAGAGGGGGAAACGCATGAACGGTATGCACCGTAGAGACATGTAGAGAAAAGAGACGTAATGCTATATGAGGTCACGTTCGGCGGAAACAGCGCATCGTATAGAGCACGACTAAAGCTATTTGAAACAACACACATGGAAATTTTTGAGAGCTACTCTCTGGCAAACGCTGTTCGAGGGTACGCTCCGTTTCCTGCTGCCTCCCGCTCCACGGAGTTCCGCTCCCCCCTCTCATCGCCCGCCCAAGGAAGTGAACCGCTCGCTACACGCCAACCGCGTGGATAAGCAAGGCTCTTCCCTCCTCCTCCTCTCGCCCCTGGCACGCCACCAACACCGTCGGCGTTCTCAAACCGCAAGTCCCCTTCCCAGGCACTATCAACATCGCACATACCCCGGACGCAACGTGTCGGGGTCGCGACCGAACCAACCTGTCAGTCAAGATCCCGCCCCTCTTCGCAGAACTCCCCTCGCGCGCGTCGCCTAAATGTTTCGGGACAACGAATTCCGCCGAAAATCGAAACACGCACGTGGCAGCGACCTGCCCGTCCTCCTACCCACCACCATCACTTCAGTAGTACCCGTACCCATATCCTGCAGCTGGAGGAGGCTGCTGCGGGTACTGCTGGTGTTGATGCTGCTGCTGCTGCTGCCGGTGATCCGGATACGTACCACCCTCATCGTGATGGTGCTGGGAGGTCACCGATGCCGACGTTGTTGCTGTTGTGGAGTGGTGTGCCGACGAGGAAAACGTCAACCCTGGCACAAATGTACAGCTGGGCTCGACCACCTGTCCCACACGGTGTCCGGACAACAACAAAAAAAACAGCGTCAATCATACCGACCAGTTTTGCGAACCCAGTCGGGAAGGGAAAAATAACGCACCTTGTAGCTGTGATTCATTTGTCCTCAGCCGCGCGTACCAACTGCACGTGTGGGTAAAATTATGCCATATATATGAAGCGATCTTGGTGTCATGGTGTCGTGCAGGCTCATATACGAATAGAGACAATATGTTGCGCCTCTTCAGAGCGAGCATAGCGCTTACCTCAAGACGATATGAGAAGGAGTAAGAATCAAACAGAGGAGCAAGGAATAAGAATCAAACAGAGGAGCGTGGGTCCTAATCGAAGGAGCGACATTCGATGAAGAGCCCGGGAGGCAGTGGGAAAGGCGCGAGAGGGACAATGTGAGTCGTTCCAAAAAAACCGACAGGGCGTCAGGTTTATCCAACAAACACGAAAATTTGCGGCGAGCTGTAACACTGTTGTTGTCCTCGTCCTCTCTTTATGCTCACGCCAACATAAGACCACAGACATGACATACCACAAAGCCACAACAACGGAACAATGGAATCTCGCCCAACTCATGGCCTGCTTGTTGCAGCCAATCGAAAAACAGCGGGCCTATCTACCACCAGCAGCGTGAACGAACCTTCGCGTTCCGCAGGATCAACCCCTGCCCCCCCTCCACGAGGAGCCCGTGGCCGCCTATCCTAACGAATGCCTCGACGTTCCGCCGGGTGTCGTCGATCAGCAGGGTGTTCCCCGGGGAGTACGCCTCCCCCCGCCTCTCGAACAGCACGCGGATCATGTCGTTCTTGGTGTAGCTCTCCTGGTGCCGGATCATCTCCGAGTACTGCGAGGAGGTCAGGGCGACCACATCCCGGTCGCTCACCAGGTCCCCGGCACCGATCGCCCCAAGGACGCGGCGGACAAGGTGCGAGCCGCCAATGTGCGCCGAGTCGTCCACCTCTCTCTGGAACGTCGCGATCCCGATGGTGAGGCCCAGGGCTCGGCACAGCTTCATCGTCTGGGCGCGAGATGGAGACGGCCCACAGCAGTGGGAAAAGGATGAAAACAAATTCGGGAGATGGGGGAGATCATGAGTTAGCAGGAAATCGCAGCAGCGGAAGCGCAAATCAGGCCCGCCGGTTCAACAGACCCTCGGCGAATCCAGGTCGGACTCACTGCCATGTATCCGCAAGTCGCGGGTATAGTTCCGTCAACGCTGATTCGCTTAATCTGTTTGCCCCCAGTGTCCACCGTTGTCACCCCGGCTTGGGGGCGAAAATGTACCCGCCACCTTGGAACATCTCCGGCGCCCGCGTCCACGTCACACGTGAAAGTCCCCCGACATTCCCGCGGGAAGCGACGAGTAGCCCCGCGACCTCGCTTGCCGTGAGAGAACAAAGGCGGAATTCACGCTCGGTGAAAAACATCGCTGACCAGCACCGGACAAGATCGAAGGAAGGGCGCAACTTGCTGCCGCTTCCTCACTGCCCAAATTACCAACAAGACCGAGCCAACCCTCGGTGCAAAACCACCCGTGCCCTCGGCTAAACAATGGTTGGCAGGGGAATGACAACCACGGGCGCATGCCGCCTGCGGGAGACAAGCGACCCCCGCCGGTAAAAGAGGGCGCGTGACGCTATTGGTAGTATCCCGTGGAAGCCGAGAGAGCTGACACACAAAAAAACAAAAAACACTACAAACGAAGTTGGGTTGGTGTCCTTGCGTGCCAAACGATGATATAAAATAGGAACACGGACTGCAAAACAATGCCATATGACGTCAAGTGACCCGCAAGAACTTTTTTGTTCTTTGTTTCGAAAAAAAACAAAATGTCCGCACCGCGAAAAAAAACTGTTCTGAATGAATGGCATCGAAAAACACAAAAACACCGAGGATAGAACAATCCAAGAGAAAGCTACGGTAGGATAGGCCGTTTGAAGAAAGTGGGAGCTAGCAAGTTGCGCCTTCGCGCTGTTATCCGGTGCGCGTCAACGATGTTTTCCCCGAGCGCGGGTTCCATATCATGGAAGCATTTTCCATGGGTGGTGAGGGCGGTAGTTTCCCCGTGGGGGTGTGGGGAACCTTTCGCAAGGGGTGTGGGACGCGAGCCTTGGAGAGTGTTGAGAATGGTCACGTGGGGGTATTTTTTTTTTTTTTCTCCCATAATGCTTTCGGCCGAAAGGGGAATAAACCGGTGGATCTTGGGGGGCGACAGGTACATTAATCGAAACTATGATTTGGGGAAACGTCCTCCTCGACTTCGGACAATGCCGGTAGTCTGTTGAACCCGGATTCTCGAAGGTTATTTGTGGCTGGAAGACGGCCCCGAACTCAACAAAACGTCGGTATGCCCGAGCGTCAGAACCGAACCCGGAAGAGCGCTCGGGCACCGTACGGCGGGGGCTCCGATGTCCTCGCTCGCATGCCCCCGACCTCTCCGAAAAGTGCCTGTCTTCGGACACTCCCGAGACGGACTTTCCGCAGCCAAGAGGCTGCCAATGACGAAAAGGGTGGTTTCGGAAAGGTCCCTCTTGCACAGCCTTCCTTACACGTGTCGGAAGTTCGTCGCACCCTCTAAAATTGTGTGGAGAAACCTGCGCTCGAGAGCCAATCTAGGGGGGGCGCGGTGGCAATGGCACGCACTTTACCGTACCCCGACGATGGTCTCTGTCCTAAATTATTGAAAAAAGACAAAGGCTGCAAAAAATTTTAGAAATTTTGCAAGCCATACCACCTTCTCGAAAGTCAAGGGGACGCTTGATACGAAGGTCTGTAAAGGTGCACGGGAAAGCGCGGTGAAAAACGAGGGGAAAAATCGTCCGCACGTGACGGCCTAGACTTTGCTGTGAGTTGTGGGCGGCCGCTTGTTTCGAAGAGACGTATCGCGTCAAGCCGTGAACAGCTTGTGCTCACGGTGTTCGTTTTGCTGACGAAACACGTGCATTTGTACTTCGGAAAACCGTGGTCACCAAGAAGAGACGTCGCGAACCGGACATTTATGAGGGACAACACGTTAGAGGCCAAGTAGAACGTTGCCGCTGAGAGCAAGTATAGTTGGTTATCTCGCAACTACCTCCTGGCGTAGCATGTGTGTGGACGTGAGTTCGACTCACAGCAGCCACACCACCCGCGATTTCGTCCTGCGCATACGATACCCAAAGAATAAATGTAGCTTTCTTCGCCGTTACACAAGCCTCGACTTAAAAGGCCAACGAGGGAGAGGGCTATCCCGTCGGACAAAAAACAGAGCAAGTACTGCAGAGGCAGGGAGGGCGAGAAAGAAAAAAATGCGTGTAGCCTTTCTCCTGCAAGCGATGTCCTGGCTGGTTTCGTCCAAAAACACCGAAGGGTTCTTCGTGCATGAACGCCATGCTCGCTATGTACCAGGTACGGTAGCAGGGAAACAACAAGTATGCTACAACAAGAAGCGATGAACGACAGGAACACACACAATGACGGGAGGTGTGCGCGTATCGATGCATATGCGCCTAAAATTTTAGGGAAAAGGATGACCCTCCACACGAAAGAGGAAGGTTTTAGATCGGCAGCAGCGGGGTTGAATGCCGCGAGGGCGGATGATGCTCTGGCTGCGTACATGCTGTTCGTTGTGATGAGGAAAGGTTACGAGCAAGGTTTTGTTTTCGACGCTAGGGAAAAGAGTGAACTGGTTCACCAATCTCCGAGCTCCGAGCCGTTTATGAGGACGCGTAAATGCATACGACTACAACCACGTCGAACACGGCCGGGCCAACCCTCACCCACATGTTCTGCAAGTAAATATCGGGCCGCCCGCCTCTTGTTGTTTGAACACGACAAACAAGTAACTCAGCACGCTACAGTCTTATATTTTTTCCACCCACACCACTGCGAAAATTCAGAACGCCGACATCCCTTGCAGATATCACTGTTGTCGTCGCTGTCAAAACACTTGGGGGTAACGTGTTGTCATGTAGAAGCAGTAGATTCAATCATGATGCGCCGGGCAAGTTGGACCAAATACGGGCCACAATTTTTGAGCCGAGTCCCTAGTGGACTAAAAACGACTCAACAGACAGAGACGCTGCTTGTTAACTCATCCGTTCCAAGCACGGATGGAGAGAAGGCAACTTGCCAGCTAAAGGGCGCCAGATTGTTGATGAACTTCCAACACCAGGAGCATGATGTTCCAAAGACAGAAACTCGGTCGCCTACAGAAAAGGCTATTTATGCAAGACTTGGGGACAGGGGCAAATCGTCTCCATCTGAATTGCATCGGCATCTACGTATTAAGGAATAATAAAAACATACACAGAAAGATTACCCATTCGAGATATACCTAAGTATTTGATTCCATCAAACACAGCGGATGCTGTACGCGGAACAGATGTGTTCCACATCATTATACACAGCAGTTGTTCCGCCGCATGTATCGTATCGTACTACCATTAGATATGTATACACAACCAGTCAGCAGCCCCGCACTGTGGGGAAAATGGTGGTTGGTTAAATAGCAAAACTGGAAGGGTATTTCATGAAAGACACGTCCAATATAGGTTGCAGTAGTGTTTTTCGTCCACCCAAAACGTATTCGGGCTCTTCGGCGCTGAAAATTTCTCTCCCACAGGTGTGGCGCGGTGTGGCTGGCAGAGACACACGACCCCCAGAATTTGAAACAAGCTGGCTCCCATGTGAGGTTGGCAAATCATATTTGTCCGACCTTCGTGGATATCACATGAGTACAAAAAAAGAACAGCACCGCGTGGCCCAAGTGGCACGGGCGTGGCAGGCAGACTCCGTTAAGCGACAGCAGGTGTGAGTAGATGGTACTTTGCTGCTGTAAAACTCCGACAACATCTGGTGGTGGTGTGGCATACGTAACACCATTGTGTGTGTGTCTGTGGAAACTTAACTTTTCGAAGTTGCCAATTCGCGAACTGTCAGAAGGTTGATCGATCGAGGGACTGGTGAGCTGGTTAGAGCCGATTCAACAGATAGATGCGAGGGAGGCGGAATCGAAACGACCTCTTCTCGGCACCCTCCTCGTGCTGGGCGATTGCGGCCGCGGCCGCATGCAGCCGCATAGCACCTGTCACTGCGGCCGCCCGGACTACTTATTCCCCGACAACAAGGCCGCCGCTACCTGCGTTGTGTGCAACCTCCCCCCTTATTATGCATACCATGGTGATGCAACCTCCCGTGTGCTCAACAAACCAGACCAGTTCAGCAGCCGAAAGACAGATTTTTGCTCACCTTGACGGCATCCGTCGCACGCCCGGATTCGAGGTAGGACCTCATGGTGTCCGGATCACGAGGCAAGGCCCCTCTCGTGTGCATTTTGGTTACGGTCAAATCCACTTCGGTGGGGCAAGCAGCACGCATGTGCGGCAGCGAAAGGCACGCACGGAGGAAGTTTCGGGCGATTGATTATCTGCGACAGAGAGGATGCGGCTCTCTCCATTTTTGTGTGGAGACGACGCATGGGTTTTCGTTGTTGTGCACGGGCGTCTCACAAAGCTCTCCTACAAATGACAGTTATTTACGGCACAAGGTCCTTGCCGTACGACTGCTGCTGCTAGACCAGCACAACCAGAGACAACAGGGTGGTATGGCGAAGAGCGTGCCGCTAAGTTGTGTGACTGCAAACTACAGCGTAACTCACTGTCAAAGACGCAGAAGGTGATGCGATGCCGGAGTAGGTGCTGCCGAAGCTCCGCCATCGCTGGATCCAGCGCGCACTCCTGCTCGATCGCGGCATTTCCCGCCGTCATGTTGGGATATGAGACTAAGGCCGTGGCGAAGTGCTCTCGCAGTGCCGGGAGAGGGACCTCTGATGTGTAGGGATTGGCCATCTCTGTACTTGTATCCGTGTTTGTGTCCTCTTTAGTTCGTTCCCTGTTGGTCCGATCTGTGGTACGTGACAGCAGGTGAGCTTTTGAGAACCTGGAGGACAGCAGAGAGGTGGTGGGAACCAGCCGCAGGTTCAAGTTTTGACGACAACAGCTGTATTGTGGGCGTACAGTGTAGAAAGGGGACGAGTTGTAGAGCGCTGAGAGAGTCCGAGGCGCACGCGGGCGAGATGGCGGTGGCGCATATATCAATGATGTGTCACCGGACCCGTTTGGAAGATCTCTTTGGTACTCCGGAACTTTTGTGTTACGTACCATGGGTATGCAACAGATTTCCAGATTTTTTTCCCATTCACGTTCGCCAGGAAAGGAACTTGCGTGATTGAACGCCAGGAAATAATACATACAGCATCGCAGAGGCCTATCTCTCTCGCTCTCTCTATGTCTCCCACCTTCTCTCCCTTCTCCTAGTCTCCGCTGCTGACTGTCAAGTTGTGCGTACCGCCTGCGGTATCACCAGGTATGACTGCGGCCCAACGAATACATGAAAAAAAATAAAAACATATCTTCAATTTTTTTTCGTTTGCAGAGAAGGAGCCAGCCACCAGCGAACAGATACTGGCCATCGTTTTAGATAGATCCTCTTCCACAAATAAAAAAAATGATCCAGTCATCTGTCAGCGAGCTGGCAGCGGTACCTTTCGTACCCGATGTAAAGAAATAAAATAATATCCGTGGGTCACATGGAAAAGGCGTGGCGAAAGTCCCTCCGCTTGACGGAATAAAAAATCATATTATGGATGGTGGTTATTACCAGCACTTCGGATTATGCTACAAAAAGCGTAGCCGCTTGTGCCGGGATGGAATGAAGTGAGTCAGAGGGTGGCTGGATAACGGGCGCGTCGCGCACCGCGCACCCGTGCATGTACCTGCGTTTGCGGCCCACGCCGTCTTACAAACCCTATTTCGACGAGTCACGAGAAAATAGTGATAAATGCACTTCCGGAGCAACAAGGCAGAAAAACTTGGACAAACCCACAGCAGAGTTTGGGTGTACTACTTGCAGTACAACAGCGGATGTCGGCTGCAGCCGCTGTTTACATGGCATGCCGCAGAGGAAGCTCATCCAAGTGACCCTAGATTGGAATTCTTCACTTCAAGAGACGGCTACACCACGCGGCAACAACAGGTTGTCGCAAGAAGTGGTCGATCACATTTGTTTTGGTAACCGTTTCCTCCGAGTACAGCAAGCAGTAGCTTCGGCACCGTTGAGGATACCAACAACTGCATCATTACAGCAGTCACGAGCTCCCTCTTCCGGTGGTAAGTTACAGTAGACCTATTTTCACTGAGAAGAGCACGCCAAGGGGATTCGAAGCAGACCGCCTTCTTCACAAACGCGAACAGGCTGGGAGTATCAACGGGGGTCTGAGCACCCCCCCCCCTCCGCGCCCTCACGGGAGGCGGGAAGACTCGCAGCTCTTCACGAAACGAACCACAGCCCGCACATCATGCATGAGCAAAAAAACGCAAGAACGACGACAACTCAGACATTTGAGAATCGAACGGTTCACCAACAAATTTGCCAAGTTCCTGAAGATGGAGCCATAAATCATGCCCCCGCGGGACATCCTCCCGCGAGCGACTAACGAGCCCGCTTGGACGCCACAATATCTCAGACAAAAGAGGACGGATGGGCGTATCACGCCATGGGGTGTGCGGGTGCAAGCGCTCGCACGGTAACGACGCTGTCGCACGTAGGCACGGGGGCATCTTCGTGCCTGAAACTGATGGCCAATCCACTGCGGACGTGCTCTCGTATATTTCTCTAGACACGAAAAAAAAAACGCTAAAGAAAGCAGAATAACAGGAGAGATCAGCCATCTTCAGGCAACCTTAAAATTCCCTGCTCCTTCGTAAAATACTAAACGTCAAGCAACAACAACCCCGAAGTCCATCTAGCCGCAGCCGACCTACCGGAATTCACCGATCGATCGGCCTGATGGTGGTTCGCGCTTGGAAGGAACACCCCACGGACGGAGTCACGAAAGACCGCTCAGCAACAGCCCCAACGAAACGTTAATGCGGGTTGTTTTTCAAGTCAAACAACGCCATCAACCCAACGTCGACGTATGTATCTAACACATTACTTTGATATTCTAAATCGACCTACGAGTTGTAGGGAAATCGACTTGGGCCCATCTCACTGCAAACGAAGGTTCCGATATTGCCGGGACACTCCCAACATCTGCCGGCGTCACTAACCCTAACCCTAACGTACATAGGAAACGAGAAATCATTATTTTAATATGTACCATCTTCCACTTGGCACCTATTTGTGGGACAGAGGTAAACCGTCAGGGAAATCGACCCCGCCCCACCCGCTCGCCACAAAGGCCCTGATGTTGCCGTGGCTTTCGCCGTCCGGGTCGGCCAGCACGCCCCGATAGTGCTCGCCGAAGCAGGCCAGGGTATCTTCCGGAGAAAGGCCGACGATCTTGCCAAAGGCAAACACCTTACAGCTTCCCTCGTTGGCGCCCGCGTCACTCGATGTCTCGCCATTGACAAAGCTTTTCTCGAAATCATATGATACAGATGGACGCCGCCAAAAATTGATGGGTTGGGGGCGTTTGTGATGTTGTCGTTGCGGTAGACACGCGCCCAAGACAGCCCAAGGCAGCAGCAACGGCAGCAGATGGCGCGTTCAGAGGACATCGTGTCAGAGTTCAGAGCCTGAGGTTCATGGGGGTGTCGGCAGATGGGATGAAGAGATGGGCGAGGAAAACAAGTTTAGCGCGGCGGCAAAACAACATTCGGGACAAAACATGTTGTATGAACGTGGGGTCGGCAGGTGGAGGCGATGAGATAAAAAACAAGAACACCAATAAAACAGACCAAGGCGATTTTTGAGAACAAGGCCTCAAAGACACCTAGCGGACAGGTTCATCATTTCATGACAGAGCGTTTCACGCTGCAGGCACGCTAGTCGACAAGAAAAGAGATTCGCACCGATGTATCGGCATAGTTTTTGGGTCCACACCGACAATCCTTAGAATCCCAGGCCTTGTATGTATTTTCTGTCTACAACGCTCGCTGTGCCATCCTGCGTGGACGCACTTGCTCGGGCGATGGATTAGCTTGCCCCCAGAGAAGAAGCCAGGACCAACATAGGTTGAAATAATATGGCCACGTAACCCTCGTACATGAATATGAAGGGGAAGTTTTGTTTTTCGAGGAATATTACATTGCGAGTGCGTCATGCAAAAATCTTGCAGTCTGCCATAATCCTCGTCACTACCCCCTCCCCCGCCCGAAGTGGACAAACAAGAAGACGGGCAGATAACCCAAGGAGTGGGTCAAGGTTGTAGATGACGTATGGAACGAGTTCGAAATTGACGAAGGTGAAATGCTGGAAACGGAAGGTGTAGAGGGTTTCAAGGAGAAGATATCCGTTGCTTTTGCCGAGAGAGAAGACCAGAATCTAACCAAAGAACCCAAGGATAAAGAGGGTATAGATGTGTACGGAATGTTGAAAGAAGGGACGGAGTTCAAGGAGTACCTGCATGGACCAATCGGTGCAGGGACAGCTGAAGAAAAATTCAGGACGGGCACTATTGGCCTTCGAGAACGTAGACGAATATATAGGAAGGTAGCCGATGAAGCCGGCAAGTTCAAATGAAAATGCGCCTCCGAGTGCGGAGACCGGGTTCACGTAGGAATGTCCTTTGTACAAGAAGGAGAGGGAAGTGTTCATGACTGAGCTGGGAAAGGTAGAAGGAAGATAACAGGAAAATGTTTGAGGCATGGAATAGCCAGGATAAGATGGTAGCTGTACAGGGGCAAAGGAAGTTGAAAAGGTGGAAAAGGCGGGAAAATGAGACCTACAGGACAGATGGACCAGGGAAGACATTTCTGAGCCACCTTTTGCAAAGTAGAAAGGAACGGTTGGCCATCGGTGATCGGTCCTATGGGAACAATGCTTCGTCCTCGCGAGGACGCGTGGTCAATGGTCAAACCGCTAACGAATGCAAAACATTAGAGTACGCCCCCCCCCCCCCCCAACCAAGGTAAGTAGATTGTCGGACGATAGACTACCAGCCATGGTTGACAAGGCAGCTTGGGGAAAAGCGACTCCAGAGAAGAAGGGAATCAGATGGGACAAGGTGGTACAGAAGGTTTGGAAGGAGATAGGAGACGAGGAGGAGACGTTGGACACGGAAGGGTTCGGGGGGTTCAAGACGAAAGTCAAGGAGATGCTAGAGAGTAGGGAGGAGGCAACCCTTCGGAAGAAGGTACGAAGCGAAGACCACTTGGAGATATACGGGAAGTTGAAAGAAGGGATAGGGATGAAGACGTACTTGGACGGCCCCATGGACTATGCGGAAAAGCTGAAATTGCAATTTCGAGTAGGCGATCTGGACTTGCCAGAACGGAGGAAGAGGTATACCAGCCGTAGGAGAGAGGAAGAGGAGGATAGACACACATGTCCATGTGGCAAATCGGAGGAGAGTAGACCCCACATAGTTGGGGAGTGTGAGTTGTACAGGAAGGAAAGAGAGGATCTCGAGGAGGAAATGAGACAGAGAGGGTGTGACATGGACAAGTTTGGTAAATTAGACAACAGCGAAAAAACGATCGCGATAATTGGGGATAGATGGTGGGCACAAGAGGCCCTAGAGGACGGGGATAAGATGTGCAAGAAATTTTTATGGAGTTTGTGGCAGAAACGTAAAGAGCTCCCAAATGTTGGTGGTGTCTCTAGTAGGTGTAGGAACGGTGCTCCGTCTCGAAAGGGACGCGTGGTCAATGGTCAAATGACTACGGCAAGCAACAAATGAGTACGCCCCCCCCCCCCCCCCCCCCGTC
>FN648498.1:327767-359353 GCA_000310025.1 Ectocarpus siliculosus
CTTGGGTTTTTTTTTTTCCCCCCCCCTTTACCTCCCTGCTGGTGGTGCTGTGGGGGTGCCCCCTCGCCTTTCGCCAGGTTTTCCCAAGACCCTCAAGAAAAAAACACCCGGGAAAGGGTTTTCTTAACCCATGGGCCCCAAAATTGGTACCCCAAAATTTTTTCCGCCCCCACAAGTTGGAAGCGTTTTTCCCCCCCCCCCCCCCCCCCCCCCCGAGTTCCTTCCAACTGTAACATCACCTTCGCCACTGCCGTGCGGTTGTACAATCCACGTAACCCGTCCCCTCGCCCGCGCTCTGTGTACGATTTTGACTTGTGCTTGCTCGTGTCCAGACCCCCAATTCGGCGCAGCTGTGGAACAATATCGGCATGTGCTTTCTCGGAAAGGTATCGTTGAAGCAATCACTCAATATATCCACCCATCCACAAGTTCAACAGTTTTCCCTTGACCGCCACTACAAATAATGTTCTGTATACGCATCTGCGGGGGGGGTCAACCGAGCGTTCAAGTGTCAAGCGTAGAGTAAGGAGAATGGGGCTGTGTGTTGTGTGGTCCGGAGACTATGGCAAGAAAGGCAACTCGAGCGCGTGGATACCTTCAGACACCAATAGGCCGGGCTGTTACTAAGTGGAGCCAACTCCAATCTATTGATTCTACTTGAGATTGTAAAGGGGGGTCCCGAACGTGCTTCTGAAGCTTGGTTTCTCGCGCGACCAAGGGGACGCCCCATCATCGTCCAACCCGTCCACGAACGGCATGTAGGCATGAATCTATCTACTACCTGCACGAGAGTGAGGCTTGTGCTTCTAGCAAGAGTTGCTTCGCCCGTATGGCACCTCGTCCCGCATGCACCTTTTGTATATTGTTTCTAGCGTCTCCCGCGCGTCTTGTTCTCTCCGAGCTTGTCCTGACCATGCTCACCTGGAGGAAATGAACTCAACCAATGGTGCTGAAGCGTTCCAAAAGGGTTTCTATGTTTCACCCTTGTGTGTGGGTAGAAGGCCAACACTTTCCGAGAGCCTCGCTGGACTGTGACTGGTGTTCTGTGTTTCCTAGACCTGTCTCTCCGCCAGGTAGCTCACAAATTCAATGCGCTTATTTGATGTTTATCTCTCAACTGGTGGTTTCAACCCTCCCTGCCCTCGCTAGCATAAAGTAGCTGAATGGAGTCTCCCTTCCTACTCGTAATCCAACGCCCGCGCACATGCGTACGTCCGCGTTGACCACAACAAGTGCAAGTATATCGCGGCGGTAGCATGTCTAAAGCGCGCTCTGTACCTGGACCCGTTCGAGTGGATCGTGGCCTACAACCTGGGGCTGGTGCACCTCAGCACTTCGCAGTACGCCTCTGCCTTTCACCACTTCAGGTCTGTCAATAATTCCATCGTTTCTTGTCGCCGTTTCTCCGGTCGCGGTAAAATGTCGAACGTACTTCTTGCCTTCCCTAGCAACGAAAAAGTTGTCGTAATTGTTCTCAAGTCATTACACAAGGTGCATTTGTAGTATAGCTGTTTGTTCAAAGTACGACCATCGCGCGCTATTACATGAACTGTTTTTTGTGTCGTCATTGGAACCCTTCCTTTGCATAGGTTTCTGCCTGTCTGCCTATCGGTGTCGTTCTCTGCCTCTCTCGCTCAGCCTGTCTCTCTGTCTGTCTGCCTCTGTCTCTGTCTCTGTCTCTGTCTCTGTCTCTGTCTCTATCTCTCGCTCTGTCTCCGTCTCTGTCTGTCTGTCTCTCTCTCTCTCTCTCTCTCTCTCTCTCTCTCTCGCTCATCTTCTCTCTGTTAACGGACATGAAGTGCGGCCATCAACCTCAAGCCCGACTTCGCGGCGTCCTACATGTACTTGGCGATCACCCTGGCTAGGTTGGAGGACTTCGACAACGCCTGCAGTGCCTATGACAAGGTTAAACGCGACCAAGAACTGCAGACCTCCCATAGGATAGAGAAGCACAGCCTGTATCTTGCCCTTGTTGTACAGTAGTACAGAAGACACCAGTTTTTCGTCTTGACTCTCACCTACAGTATGACAACAACAACAACAACAACAACAACAACAACAACACCTATAGGACGGTTACAACGAACACCATTTTGACTGGAACGCTCCCATTCCGCAAATGAGGCCACGAGCTCACGGCTACGCACTCTGTGCCACCTCTTTCAGTCTGTATTTTTTTCATAGTCCACTAGAACAAGACATGGGGGCTTTACGCCAAGGTCCGCGAGGCTTAATTAATTCCACCATGTATTTGGGGTCCAGGGTCGGGAGAGACAGGCGGGAGCCACCGCAATTACCACAATTCAGAAAAAGAATACAGCTGCAATAACGCTACCGAGAGTTGCCGCTGAACAATTTTGACAAGTAAACTAACAACAGCAACAACGGCAACACATACTCAACGGCAACACATACTCTACACGGTTTTGTGTCATTTCTTTCAGGCTTTGGAGCTAGATGGCGGCGGTGGCGACTACCTGACCCATCTCAATTACGCGGTGACCCTGCTCAATAACGACGAGCCGGAGAGAGCTGCTGAGCACTATGCCAGCTTTAAGAAGATATTTGAGGTGGGCCTGTATGCTTGGAAAATTCATACGCGAGTTTGCGCTATTTGGTGATGACGAACGGGAGTTGAGTAAGGACATTTTTCGCGCTGCCAGTGCTGTTTCCGTGTTTTCCTTGAGTACCCTCTCTGGCCTGTACCCAGCACCTCTTGACCACCCATACAGCTGATCTTCAGGGTAGAGAGATGGAAAATATCTAGGGTCGCAGCACGGGACGGGTTGTGGGAAGGGGGTTCCTTTCCTCGTGGGCCTTGAGCCAAAGGCTGCCAATTAGGCAGCGAGTCAAAGGTAGGTAGAGCTCTTTCAGTTCAGGTTTCCTTGGTGGGGTATTTCATCATCATTGGGGATGTGCTCAAAATGGAACGCGACTTGTATCGGCATCAGCTAGAAAATGAACATTGTGCCCGTCTCCGCCGCGACTGTTTCGGTGTCGGTTTAACCGAAATAACCAAAGGCCGGCTTGACAGGATTCAATCGGTTAACGGGATGACCGATATATTCGAAATTCGGCTTTACTTTTTTGGCATAACCGGATTAAGTTTAACCGCAGACCCGTTTTCTGTTTTCCTTTTATTCGGATTTTTCTGTTTCGTTTTTTTTCCGGATTCTCCAGATTCAGTGTAACTGGGTTTCCGGTTTAACCGGATTACCCGATTTACCTGATTATTACCCCTTCAAGCTTTTGCGTAAATGGTTGGCCGGACTCGGTTTAGCAGAATAATGTACCCGTTGCCGTTAGTATATGATACCGGTTATCCAGAGGTAAAGGAGAATAATTTACGTGTTTGACAACCCCCCGTTCAGGTTGAAAAGGCGGGAAGCAACGTCGATAGGATAGATGGGCAAGGGAAAACGTTTCTATTTTGGAGACACCTTCGGCAAAGTAGGAGGGAACGTTTCGGTCCTGTGGGAACAATGCTCCGTCCTCTCGAGGGCCCGTGGTGAATGGTCGAACCGCTATGGAATACAAAACGGAAGATTACGCGCCCCCCGCCCCGTTCATGCACAGCGATCACCCCTACTCACCCGATTCGTTCGTTCTCTCCGCATTTGGCCCCCCCTGTTTGCGTTCGTGTTGAACGACGCGTTTTTCGCAAGGTGACTGACGATCTAGTCTACGACCCAATACCCACCGACGGATCCACCAGTCACTCACTATGATTGATTGACCTATCAATGAATGTTGCTTGCAGGCTCTCGATCCCGATACGGAGAGGGACCAGGAGGTGTTAGCAAGAAGTCAAGCGCTGGCAAACTCCCTTGGAGCGTCCTCATGACAACAGCAGTGACGTGGTTGGTCATGAGCATGTGGTTGTTTTGTGTGGTGGCGCTGTTGGCAACGTAGGTTACGACATAATTATAGTACTTGTGGTGATGATGTTCCTGTACTTGTCGGATGCTGGTCATGTTTGAGGCGTTACTGCCGTTGCTGTTGCAGACTTTGTCGTTGGCCTCCGTTTCTTGAAGTCGTCGCCGTTGTAGTTAAGGTACTTGAAGCGTCGTTGCGGTCATTGTTGCATTGGTTGTTTTCAGTGGTGTTGGGTGGCGTGGCGGCGTTGTCGGTTCATGTTTGTTGTTGCTGTGTGGTTTTTGCTGCAGAGTTGTCGGTGGCGGTCAGTTGACACTATTGTTAGCGTTGGTACAAGAGGGACTACTACGATGTCGCACGAGTTGCTGGCTGACTGAGTAGTGTAGTGGGTAAGCCGTTCTATCCAAGGATGCATGCACGGGTTCGAACCACGCCTGGCGAGGGGCCCGTCCTCGGCGATCCCTACTTCAAAATCCCAGTGACCAGCCGGGTGGCTACCAGCCGAGAGAATCTCTTTTGGCTGACTGAGTAGTCTAATGGCCTTCCTAACTTGCTGTTGATTGCTGACGACAACGTCGTAGCTCGCGCCACCCTTTCGAAGATGAATTCAACCTACAGTAGCACGGAACATGTTTCGGGTACACACGGAACCTTAAAAAACGCCTTCATGTCCATTCGCGCCAGGAAAACCATTCCCGCCACGCCCAGCTTCTTCAATTTCGGTACCCAATCTCACTCGCGGACAGACCGGCTAGACGTACTACGAGGATAACAAGTATCACCATGGATTCTTCATGAACACACGTACCAACACGCGGCAGCCCTCCGTCGACCTATGAGGGTCAGCGCTGAATCGATTATTTTTGGCGAGTGAATAGACAAATGGCAACACAGCAGTTTGTGGTCGCTCGAGAACCTCGCGACGTGCGCTTGCCACAAGCCACCTCGCAGCACGCGTGACGCTACTTCCCTCTCTACCTGGATGTTCGAGATGCGTCCAGTTGCGCTGCTCCTACGATAAACTCCACCAGTCTCGACCAACACCACCCGCCACTGTCGGCGTGGCAAGCGAGGCGGTGAATGGTTGGCAGCACGAAATTGCTCTCACAGTCGAAAACGAAAGAGCAACCGGAGTTCTTTCGACGACACCAACAACAACAACGAAGCCGCATTTTCGCTGTCTTCCGCGCACTGTACACACGACACCTAGGTCGGAGGAACAATCAGAAAATACTCTCAAAAGTTGTTATGTAGTTTCCCGCTACCGCGATGAAGGCGGCGAGGATGACGCAGAGGCAGCAGCAGACCACCTGCGGAACACGCGAGCAGATATGCCAGGATTGATGTCGGTTCATTGCGGGTAGGGAGGCAACTGAGCCCAGAGATCGTGCCAATAAGAATTTAGGGTAGATAAGGTCAACCCTCCCCGCCCTCATAGCTGTGAGGACGACAACTACCGTCCGAAGTCGGGATTGTTTTTCTCCAAAGTACTAATGATGTCACATGCTCGCGGCTGTTTTCTGGATAGAGGGCAGTACAGCCCAAAACCCACCCCATTTCATGCCCGAGCTACGGACTTGCCCTAACATTCCCATTCGCAGGGTGTTGCACATACCTTTCGCACACAACAACAGGATCTGCCACAAGAACTCTAGGGGCGACGGCAGAACAACCATTGAACCTGTTTTCGTCTCTCTTATTTCACTATATTCCTCCCTTCACGATGCAAATAAATTCTTCCAATGCTGCTTCAATTTCGTGAGCACTGCCAATGAACGAGAGTGAGAGAACCTGCAGCGCATGCTATCATCAAGAAACGGAAGGAGTGTTATCATCCCCTTCAGTCTTGTCGAAAGTTCACTATTCATTTGTCACAATTCCTTGCTCACGTTTCATTTCTCACATTGGAACATTTCACTTTCACCTCTTCACTTTCCAGCCTTCTGGTTTCGTTCTCCACGTGTCATCCTTCCGTTTTCGTTTGAACACGGACGAAAACCCAACTGTTTCTTTTTCTAACCTTGTAGAAGGCCTTTGGTCCGAGGAGTGACATCGAGAGGCGGAAGGGGTTGAAGGAAAACTTCATGCGTCCGGCGGGCGGGGGCAGGTACGGGTTCTGGTTGGGATCGTTTCTCCCGGCCCCAACCGGCTGGGCATCCGCAGTCTCCTTGGGGAGGAGCTCCAGAGAGATGAGCACCTTGCCTGGGCGAAAGTTGAGCAAGTGACAGCAGAAGTGAGGGAAAATACTGGGATGGTCTTACTCATTGAGCAAGTAACAGCAGAAGAGAGGGGGAAAACGGGGACGGTCGTATTCGTGCAAGCCAGTGCACCGTTTCGCCATATTGGGGTCGCGATCGAGTAGAGTCGGGAAGAAGAACGCCGAGGTATTTAGACTGGCCTACTTCTATGCCCGGAAAGAACCAAACGGGAATCGTTGCGATGTGTCTGGCCGGACTACTACTGAAAAACATGTGTGATACTGATTGTCTGCCACATTTTATTGGGACGATGCCTTTGAACGACTTGATTTGTGTTGTAGTACGTTTTCCTCCAGAGAATGTAAGGAGCACCATCTGCCTTGTGAGTGCCTGACCGGGTTAGCGCCGCGCACATCCTACAAGTCACCCCCTTTCTTTTCGGAGCTGAGGCTGTTCACCCTGCACAATACAACCCACCACATACATAGACATGTGACGGAGAATTTTGTGAACGAGGAGTTGAGTTTATTGATATCAGGTGGTTCAGTAACAGCTCGATAGGTTTGGGCAGCGCTACGAGGAGGACCACAGAAGGTGTGGGTAGGTTGTGTAAGCGGTATCTGAAAGAGGAATGAAAGCGTGTGTAAAAAAGTGTGGTACAGGTTTTCCGGCAAGCGCTCATGTCGTCGTCGGCATGCAGGGGTAAGCGCTTACCGCCCAGACCATGAAAGCTCGAAGTAGTGGGAAGCCGTCAGTTTCACGCAACGCCGCATCCAATCATTCGCGCCAAACAGAGAATCGTAAAACACGTTGACTTACCCATTCTCTCGACGGTTCCTGCCTCCGGATCGCGCCTCGTCAACTCCAGCCACTGAGCGTCCGCTGGTGCTTTTCCGACGCCAAACCATTCCTTTGGGCACCGGTTCGTATGAGATTTGGTGTCGATGGGATTGGTGGTGGCTGTGGTGGTGATGGTGATGGTGATGAACACCTCTGGTTGCTTTGGTCTCTTGCAAAGGGTTTTGAATCGAGCTGCTTCATGAATCGTGTTCAAAGATACAATAACTCCTGCTTCAAACATGGATGCAGAACGACTTCCGCAGTCGATCCATGCCGGTCGAGCATGGCGATCAGACACGATGAACCAATCCACGCACATCACACACCTTTATGGTGCTGACGACCTCGTCCGTCTCGTCAACCTCCGGTCTCCGCATCATCGCAGCCTTCACTCGCGGGTGTTTCGTCATCGCGGTCCGTTGACGCCAGAGTTGCCGAGTGGTTTTCGTGCGTGTTTGTTGCAACGTGTGCATCGTCAGGTTTTATATAGAGCAGCAGTATTTAGAGCGATACTTCTCTCCTATTTCAGCAGTGAGTGTCGGGCCGTGTTCAGCGTTGCGATTTCATGAATTTCGCTCCACACTTCTTCTCGATGACATGCGCGCCAACGACACGTGGGAAGCAACAACATCTTCCCCATCGAAGAGAGACGTGCACGACAAGACATGCCGACATTGAGAGTACGGGGGCGGCGGGGGGGGTTCTTACCGTATCTGCAATAAACTACTTTATCTATAATAAACTACCTGGGCGGCCTCTGTCGATTGTTTCGTTTCTCTATCTCTCCCCGCCGACCCTAACAGCGGTTGATTCTCTTCGTCCGATTGGTCTTCGCCATCGTCTTCGGTAGAGGACATCGATGAGTCTGCCTCGGTTTCAACGCTACGGTCGTCGTCGCCGTCACTATCATCGCTGTCATCCACCGCAGGTCTGATATTGGAAGAACGCCCAGACGAACGCCGCAAACCGTCGCTTCCACTGTTTTCACCGTCGCTGCTGCTGTCGCCGCCGCCGTCGTCGTCGTCATCGTCATTGTCTTCGCTGTCGTCATCGTTGTTGATGCCCCTGTTGCCTCCACCCACCCATCGTGCATTATTTCCCACTTCGCTGTTTCTCCTGCTATTTCTTCTTCTCCCCTTCGCTGTGTCACCCCGCCGTCTTCCTCTTCTTCGATCGCCGCGTCACGTGAGGAGCGGTGAGGGTGTTTGGGTCGTTCTTCATACGTAGTCACGGTCGACCATGAGAGGTCACCACCAACAAGCCGACTAGGGGTTGGAAAAGCGGGCGAATACTTCCCCGTCTGTGCACGATCCGCGGCCAATATATGTCAATCATGTGCCCTACAGGCGTCGAGCGGCTGGGGTGTGGCTCTGCTCTTCTGTGGCTCTATAACAAGACCACCCGGCTTCGGGGCCATGGGAGAAACGCAACATTGAGGCCCAAGCCATGTCCACAGAAAAAACGAAGACGGATAATACGGTGAACCCCGCCGGGGTTGGAGGAGGGTAGTATCGAGACGGGGGGGCAGCCTACGCGACGCAAGCAAAGAACGCACACACAGTGAGAAAAGAAGGGATTCCCTGTCTCTCTCAAGTCTTTATGAATACGTGCCGCGTACCCGTATTCCCATGCGTGTGGTTCCTCCGTGGACGAGGTTTCTATTTTTCCAACAATGCGGTCCTTTGTGCCAGACGCTCAATACGGAGTGATCGCGTCGCATCAACGCCCCAAGCTGACAAAAATCAGCATCGAATCGACGCCCAAACTCAACGGCCAGATAAAAACAGCCTGGGCACGCCGTTGACGGCCAACCTGCTGCACTCCCACGTACGTACCGGCGATCACCGCGCCTGTTACTTGGGCCGGCCTTCCTCTTCGCCCCTTCCACCCCTCCGAGGCCAATACCTCGGCCTGCGCGCACGGGTATGGACACGAGAGACACCCAACGGAAACGACGAAGTGCGTACTCGATACCCTGACCCCCAAGACCGACTGAAACAAGTTTTGGAGCTGCGAAAGGGCTATCACCCTACCACGCAAGGTCTCTGTCTCTCTTCCTCTCTCTCTCTCTCTCTCTCTCTCTCTCTCTCTCTCTCTCTCTCTCTCTCTCTCTCTCTCTCGTTTTCTCTCTCCCTCCCATTTTATTTCCCTCCCTCCCTGCCAGCCTCCTTCCCGCCCTCCTTGTGTATCTCTCCAATATATGTGTCGGGCACACAGACATGCACGCACCGGACGTGGGCACCCCTGAGACAAGGGCCATGGCGTCCTCGTGGGCCTTCTGTTTTCTGGCCTCCTTGACAACGAGGAAAGGCTTTGTTGATCGCTGCTCCCGGTATACCTGGGTTTTTGTGTCGTCGGCGCGTCGTCGTCGTCGTCGTTGTTGTTGTTTTTCGTGAATGTTGTGGTTGTTTTCGTCGTTGCTCACGCTTTAGCTCCGTGCTCTTGTCGCTTTCGTCGTAAAATCCTACGGTCATTAACTTGCATAACCCATCCCTTTTCGGACGGACGCCTGGCTTGACGGTCAGACATTTGCAACCACAACAACACGCTCTACACTACCTACACTGTTGATGTCCCACAGGCCTCTGTTTCTGCAAACCTTGAGAAACCAGCGGTAGAGGTCGATGGACGTCTCGGCGATGATGTCGTTCGCCGAGAGCACGTCGCGATCCCACATCTGATCATCATTTCCATGGGAATGCGTTACAAGGGACTACCCTCCTCGATGCTTTTCGATTTCGGTTTTCGGCTTCGTGCAGATCGACAAGGTCCGGGTAAAGGAATAGCTGTAAAATCCGAATTGTACTGTTTACATGCTTGCTTCTCTGTAAGCGAGCAGCCTCGGAAGTACGTGTTCGATGCAAGAGAGAACCAAAGGCTTTCATGTTCTACGAACAGAGAGGGGGCGCTAGGGTCTTCGTGACCTAGAGATGTCCCGAATGCCTGCATCCTCCCGTTCGGCTGACTCAGCGTGCCCACATTCTACCTTAGAGGAGGACCCGTAGGACCTGTATCTTGTCCACTGAATACCCTTGCTGTTCCAAAGGAATGAAGAAAAAACAGGATCTTCAATGAAGACTACGGCATCCGGTACGAGGTCAGCTGCACCGCAACGAATGAGCACGGCTTCTCCGACATTCGCTACGGTGCAGCTGACCTTGTTCCTGATGCCGGCGTCTTCATTGAAGATCCTGTGTTTCTCGTTCCATTGGAACAGCGAGGGTTTTCAATGGACATGATATCGGTCCCACGGGCCCTCCTCAAACGTAAAATGTGCTGGGCAGTCGAACGGGGTGTACGCTTCCTGCGTTCGAGGCCACGATATCACAAGCTAAGTTTTAAAAGTCAACGCGATTCTGACACGGAGGGTTGGCAATGTTGAATCCACATAAAGGCGATGCTAGAGGCGCGCATCGAAGCCACCCTCATTCAACCGTTGCAGGCCTTTCCTTTTCTAGAGGCGTTGCTTCGCCCTACCGCCTTTATCAATCTACGTAGATACCTGCAGCACCATTCGGCCATGCTCTGGGCTCTTGAGCGGGAGGTCCACATCGAACTTCAGGCGGTAATTCCATGACCCCTTTAAAGACACGGAAGAGGACGACAAGAGAGAGGGGATGGGAACGGACGGTTTTGATCAGCAAGAGGGGCCTACGCTCAGAGGAGGGTGTACATGGGCAAGGAAGAAGAAAGGGGGGAGGGAGATGGAGCGGCGAAACGGTATTGTCCGCAGTGCACGAGCCCCCGCGGTTAGTTAAGCTCTCCCGCACAGCTTGGGAGGGTCGTGGGTTGCCACTGTTGGGTGTTGGTAATGATGGTGGTGGTGGTGTAGCTGCCATAAGTAGTCACGGTGCTTCTTCTGCTTTCACGACAAGCAGGCGCTGTTCCTTCCCTCGTTCCCACCAATCACAAACTGCTTGCGTGAGCGTAGCTGCTGCAACAATCCTGCTTCGGCAAAAACAACGTCGAGACCAGCACAACATTGCCAGTAACGCAACACACTAATCATTCAAGAAAAAAGAAAAACTTGTGTTAAGATAGGGCCTGCACGCCGACGCGACTCAAGATAAACGTTCTACGACGAACAACAGCGAGCACCCGTGGACGAGGGCGAAAACAATAAACCAAGGTAGAGAAGCCACGAAACGCCCGGCTAAATTAATTTGGTTATGCGCAGTTGGTGCCTCCGTTCATGAGATGAACGAACAGGTACACCATTTGCTAGATCTTTTTTGTGGCATTTCGTGAGACTCCGCCACAACCGACACAACAACAACAGCAACGCTATTGCTAGGTTCCGTTGATACAGTCTGGCGGTGTCGGATCAAATCTATCGATGTGAAGTCCAACCTTCCCGTTCTTGCACCGCCAATGCGTGTCCGTGTCTCTCTTCTTCTTGGAGTCTGTCTCCATCCACATTCGGCAGTATAGGTCCCTCAGGCCAGAGAAGTCGTTACAGGCGACCACATCCTCGCTCCTCCAGACCACCACCCTGACTTCCACCTGCAGTGTTTGGTTTGGCATGCTTTGATTGTTGCCTCACAGCAGTTTGTGCGTGTGCCCACTACAATCGGCGTAACGCCCGCTCCGCTAGGTAGGCAAGGCCACCCTCTGGGGTTGGTCAGAAACCGTCTTCGGCGTGAGCGTATATATAGTTGTTGCTGGGACGCAGTGGGGAACAAAGGTATGTGCTACCTCGCTGGTGGTGGTTCTTTCGCTCTCTCTCGCTGCCGCCCTCAACCCCACACTCCTCTATTCCCCACGTCTCTCTCGGTGCAACGACATACGATTTTGTTTGTCATGAGAAACGAGACGCACTAGGTCACCACCACCTATGTATCAAAGCAGCGTGTCTGAATCTAAACGCTTCCGGGACTTGAAGCCTTATAGTTTTTCCTGATATATGTAAATTCAGCCTACCACGCAGTTCCTTGGGTATGCTCTCTCTTCATCCCAAAACCCTCCGATGGAGTGCTCGTCAACGTGGGCTCGTGTGGAACGCCAGTAATTGCGTCTGGTCTACCTTAAGGGGCGAAGGCGGCTCCATGGTGACTGGCGGATAGCGGCGGGCTTGCGGCAGGGTCAGGATATCAAGCCACATCATCACCTGGCAATTGGGAAGGGAAGGAAGGAGAGGGAGGGTTTCATCACAACGATCCCATCGCATCAATTTCCGTGTGCGCTGCTGCTTTGCCGTGGCGGGGTCCACGTTTGCGACGGCTCGTGCCTGCATTACATCCCCCCTGGTGTGCGAAGGCTGAGAGGCTCTCCACGGTCATATTGAGTTTTGAGAGAAGCATGCTTGTCAGCCCCTCCCGCTCTCTCTCTCTTTCTCTCTCTCTCTCTCTCTCTCTCTCTCTCTCTCTCTCTCTCTCTCTCTCTCTCTCTCTCTCTGGAACGTTTTTCTCTTCAAGAACAGATGGAAGTACAGCCATCGTCGCAGGCTTGGATTCGGGTCCGGGGCGCCCTTGCCTGCACGACAAAAGAGCCTCGGCGGGAATATCAGTGGCCAGGCCTCACTTCTTGCCTTCTTTGCTTGAACGCCGCTCAGACTCGACGGTTGTATCATGCGCAGGGCAGAGATTTTCCTACCGGGGTCCTTGGAAAGTTACCCGCCACAGAGTGAAGTTGCCATGAACCCAAAAACCGTAGCACCAGCAGCCTAGACAAAACATATTTCTTCTTCTCCAACGGGAGACAACCGTGGGCATCCAGAGGCAGGCGTGAGCCGGCGTTCCCTCTATCTCGTTCACTCACTCACCTGCCCCTGCGGGTTCGCGCTCGTGGGCACGGACAGGTCCCGCAGCTCGAGCGGCTTGTAGGGGCCGTCGATGCCCCTCCGCTCCGAGGCAACGAGGTCCTGGCTCTCCAGGTCGTGCCATCCCCGGCTGAACCACCGATCCTCGAGGTCTATCACGGTCTCGCCGATCAGCTCGTCCGCGCCGAAGCGGTCGTAGTCGTACAACTGATTGGGGGCAGGGAGAGAGAGGGACTGAGAGCTGAGAAGAAATAACGGAGCGAACGCCGGGGGCGGGGGGATGAGAGCTACAACAAAGGTGAACTGAAAACAACGGTGTTGTACACCTACCTAGGAGCACATTAGGTCGATGCGTTGCTGCAGGCCGAGAGGCCGTTAGCCGTTCAGGTACGAGGAAACGGGGCGTCGAGGGGTAAGGCCGATTGAGACAGCGATGCATGACGTCGTTGCGTGACTTGAAATCCGGACAGAGAACCCGCGGTTCTTCTTGCACCTCAGACTCTCCGTGCCCTCGACGTTATCCGGAGACGGATAGGCTGACTTTGATCAGAGACTCTATTGACAATAAGAAATTTTGAGGAGCGTTCTGATGTTTTCCTTCCTTTTCGTTGGTGACTTCCACTTCAGCATCCCCGAAACAGCAGTGACACCATAAAAACCTCTGACCTAACATTAGCTTCGGCTTTTCGCCGTATCATAAGCTCCATATTATCTATACACGCTTTCTCAACTGCTGGTTCGGTAGGGCAGGCTTCGTACCTTGAGCTTGAGCTGCGACTCCCCGGGCATGGTCACCTCGAACTCAAACACTCGGAAGAACTCTGGATTGAGGGTGGCCATCTGGATGTTGCTTTTATCTTTGCTATCGTCAAACCGCAGTTTCCCGACCTTGCGTTTCGTGCATGTTGTGTCCGCGTGTGAGAGGTTTTGGGTTTGGGATGAGCGTGCGCGAGGAGAGCAGGCACAGCGCGAAGCACAGGCCTGCCTTCCTGTTGAGTTTGAATACGTAAGCCTGGGGCTCCTTCCAATAACGGCGATACACAGGCAACGGCGCGAGTGCTCAGTCGATCCTAGTTTGTGCATGCAAATCTACCACGTCATAATGCTTAATGTTTCCTGGTAATGCATATCTCTCTCCAACCCTCACCAGCATGCATGCACGTACGCACGCTCGCACGCACGAACCCAATCGGCCCATCACGCCATCACCCAGAGCAAACCAAAGCACATGCACACGCCCATTCTAAATAAAACCCGTTTCCCATCTCCACCTTGCAACGGAGATAGGGGTCGGCGAGACCGTTCATGTCCTTCGGCTGGAGGTGCAACCCCTTGACCACGTACAGCCGACAAGCATAACTCTTGGGGGCCCTCAGCAGCCGCATGTCGACGAACTCGCTAGACTCGGGATCGGGCGGGGATTCGGAGACCGCAACGAGCCCCTTCAGCAGACCAACCTGCAGCCGTCAAGATAGACTACGTCAGGAGTTTGGGGCTAGCCTCAGGGTTCATTATGTTCAGGGGGGGGGGGGGGGGCTAGGTGCACGCGGTCGGTTCGGGGATTTTGATGATAGACCTTGTTTGAGGAGCAAGGATCAAGAGGGTTTTGATATTGGCTGTAGGCTTCGTGTCCATTTCGTTCGAGGGAGTGGGCAGGGTGCCAGTGAACGCACACAGCCACTTCGGGAGTATTTTTCGGAGATCCTGACGAAGAGTGTACGAGGTTGCTTAAGACGGTGCCGGATATTGCGATGCGCCCATCTCACGACACCAATCAGATTGACCGTGGGTTGCAACCCCTAACACAGTAGTGAAACACAGAAGATAAGCTTTCGGGAGAGCGCAATGGGTGCAAAATGACGAGCAGGTTAGATACACACGCCTTCGGCTGCACACAATAAGCAACATTGGGTTTTATCCCAGCCCTACTCGCAAAACGGTGGAGGAAAGCGACAAGAATAAACCTAGAAGCCTTGGGCATAGTGAGAGGGCAGGCTACTTTTGTTCTCCTCATTGGTATCCACCTTTCGCCGGGATGTTTGGCGGAACAGCCGGACTCCGCCCTTGAGCTTCTCAGCCCCGAGGAAGAGGGGGTAGTTCTCGAAAGGAGCGTTTTTCAGAAAGTTCTCAATCTCGTTACCGCCGCCGTCCCTCTTCAGCCACCTATCGTGCGAACGTGCGTGTGTTTAGTTTACTTGCATGTGTATTCATGCGTCCAGAAACCGCACAGAGATAGGGAGGGAAAAACAGTTTAGGGCTCACCAATTACGACCCTCCAGGAATTCGTTGCTAGCCCATTCGTTGGGGAAGTCGATGTTGAGTTCTTCGAGAGTCCACCTATCTTCTTCTTCTGCGTCGATCGCTCCCAACGCCTGTGCCGACAAAAAAAACAACAAGACGACAGTTGTTGTTGTTGTTGTTGTTGTTGTTGTTGTTGTTGTTTCTCACATTAGCCCTATAGTCCACAAAAATGGGGAGCCCGTGGTCGCAAAACCCGGCACATACGACGCCGCGGGGGAACAAAACAAGAATAGAGTACAAACCACTCGGAAAAAGAAAACAATATAATAGAAAGAAAAGAACAGCTACCGCACCGACCGGTCGAGAAGGAGCCCTAGGAAACCGATCAAAATAAAACAATACAAAAATAAAGGCAAAAATAAAAAGTGAAAAAGGAGCGCTTCCCACACCCGCCTAAAAAAATCAAAGGGTACCGTACCAGCGTCAGGCTCTACGCACCAGGGTATGGGAGTAATGGAGGCAACAGAACAAAGAGGCGGCCGATGGGCAGACAGCCGTCTATATAAAAGCAAAACCAACGACAAAAGGGGGATTAAGGTACCCAACAAGGCAAAGTAGGCAGGGAGGAAATGAAAAAAGAAGCACAGCACTGAGGCCAATACAAAGGACATACAGGAGTATAGCATACAGCAGGGAGGGGAACAGGGCGCAACAGTGATACGTGGGGGATGTGGGAAACAATAGAAAATTGCATGGGTCCCTGTGGTGATAAGGAGTGAAGTCCTCTGTGAAAAATTGTCGTACCCCGTCACGCGGTGTGCAGCGCTGCGCACATGACGTGCTTCAATCCGCGTATCAACAACAACTACTCAAGAAATTCGGTGGCAGATGCTTCGTGACTTGGGCCTTCTCTATATATCTACAAGCGTGTAGGGTGTATCATTAGACACAATCTTGTGTAGTGCTTTGTTGTTCTTTCGTGGGCACTGTACCGCGTGAAACAGCGTCGCAGCCGAGCACTACGGAGGCGTTCAGTGTAACCGTAGCCGTCTGCCTGAATTGTTTTTTCTCCTCTTCCTAAGCCGGGGCCAAGATGAGACATTGGTGGCTACTGAAAGCAACACGCTAACTGTCACGCAAACAGTGAAAACTATCAAACGAATCCACGACCAAGAGATGCAACACAGAAAAACGCCAAGAGTCTCACTTTCCCTCCTCCTTTGATGAGCTGCTCGTACCACGCCGGCGCGTGGCCAGCGGGCCTCTCGACGCCCCCTCTTTTACCAGGGTCTCCTGCTGCTGCTCTCTGCGTCCATCCGGTAACACCGCCGCCACCACCGCCGCCAGATCGGTACGGCTTCTTGGCGGCGATCGGGGTGTCACCAGCCCACCACGACAAGGCATCGGCCGCAAATGCCGAAGAGGTGTAACCGTCGTCGACGGAAGAGGGAGAGGGATGGGGGCAACGAGACGCCATAAGGGCGTCTGGGTCTTGTTCATCCACACGAATTGTTGGAGCGGAGTTTTTCTTGTTTGGCGTTGATGGCTGTTGCCATACGTTGTCAATGCAAGCTATGATGTTGTAATTCCTTCTCTTTACGTTGCTAGGGGAAGGACGAAGAGATGGGAGGCCTCAGAGTTTGCTCCCTGAAATTGTGCGAAATCTCAAGAAAATCGTCGACAAAACTGCACTTAACGCCGCAGCTATTTAGAATTGTTTCCAACCGCTTCTTCCGCCAGCGAAATGTACTTCTCTGTGGCTTTGTCTATAGGAGAATGTGTGTGTCCGCCTGCTTGCGTGTGTGTCTCTTTGTCTATTTTGCCTACCCATGTATCTCCCGCTGCCCCGTTGTCTGCCTACCATCAACTCACCTCGTCACCGCTGACCCTCCTCCTCGCCATTTCCCGACGGTATACCTGGTCTTCTTCGATGGGGGGCAACTCCAGCCCCGAACCCCTGTCGCCCCCTCCTATTCTGCCTCCGCCTCGACTACCGCCGCCGCCGCCGCCTCCGTCAGCAGCAGCGGCATCCACAGCTCCAACACCGAAGTTCGGAGGCCTGGCCAAGCTCCTCGCTTCCGCTGCTGCGGTGGCGTCTGCGGCGTCTGCGGCGGCGTCTGCTGTCACCGCTGAGGCGCCTCCCTCGGTGCTCCTTTGGGCAACCTCGGTGGGATCGGTGGCCTCAGCACCGACCCCTGCCGTTGCTGATGCTGCCGCTCTCTCGCCACCGCGGGGTCTCCGCGTCGGCGTGGGAACGCTCTTGTGGTCGTCAGCGGTGACGGTGCCGTCGGTTGCACGGGTTTGGGTGTCGGAAGGTTGTTGCCGACATCTGCCCTGGCGAGGAGGGCGTCTGCTGCTGTGCTTCGTCTCGTCGTCCCTCCCCTCCTCCTCCTCCTCCACTTCCTCGCTCCCGACATCGTTGTTGTGGGCCTTGTCGTTGTTGATTCTGCGGCTCCCGCCAGTCTTTCGGTCGTCCGGGCTACCCCTAGCTCTCGCCGGTCGCTTCCGTGTCCGGCGTGGCGAGTGCGTACCGCTGTCCATTTTGTTATTGCCGCGCCCGCCGTCGTCGGCCCTGTCTTTTCGACTGCTGAACGATTGAGACTTTATCCAAAGATGGGGAGGTGCATGCAAGGAAGAGGCCGTGCAGGGACAAGAGGTGGGATGCTGTTAGCTCCGTTTCGACCTACGTGTGCGTTGGTCAACGTGTGAGTATTGTCTCTACCCCTAAGACACACGTAATCGTTTCCCTAACACGAAACATTGCAGAGCTTTCACCTCCCGTATCAGTGGAACACCGTAAACTTCATCCCCCTTCTCAGATATCCACGTGGCCATGTAAATATGCAAGTGTCATGAATTCAGAGATACTCTGATCCCTCGCGATCCCGCCACGCGTTTCTTCACCTGAGGGGGGGAGTACCCCGCGTCGTTCCAGGGCATCTTCGTCGCGACGGCCACGCTACAGGTGCCCACCACGGGGTTGTTCAAGCCGGACATTCGCTTGTCCAGTACCTGACACAATTGTTTTTCCAATTTCATTTTTGTCGCCCGTTCCCCCCCAGCGCGTCGCCGGCCCCGGTTGTAGTAGTGACAAAGGCGGAGGCAGGAGAGATGCGAAGGGTGCGGGGTAAGTGAGGCACAGGGAGAGGAAAGACAGACGCCAGGAACGAGAGAACTGGGGGCGACAATTCGCCCATCCGCCCGGATCATATGTACAAGTTAATTTTCATTCGAAAATCGGCGCGCTATCTTTGCTCTGCGAAACTGCTGAATCACGAGATGGGAATCAGAAAAACACACCCAGCACCCCGGGCTCCACCCGTCCTTCGAGCTCACTCTGCTTCCCTTCGGAAAACCACACGTGCTAAACCACTGACACCGCATGCTTCATTGTTTTTGTCCGCCGGTCACCGCCGTGGACGCCGGCCGGCCTACCACAGAAGAATCTACACAAAACCCACAAGACGACCAACGTGCATAGATAGGCGGGTAGAGTGGAACATAGCAACGCACCCGGATACAGAGCTGCGGCGCGAAAAGCGGGTCCTCCGGAAGGAGGACCGTGCGGACCTTCCTCTCCGCGAAGTTGGCGTTCTTGCCGGAGGGGAACTTCGAAGCATGAGTTGTGAAGCTGACCCTCTCACCGCCCGAGGTCATCTCGAACTGCACGTACGGCTGCGCGACCGCCTGAGGATCGATTGGTAGATTTTGCAGATTTTTGTTGTTGCGTGTCAGGGAACGTGGACGATACAACGCCCCGGTCAATGGGGTGGATGGGCAGAATACAAACTGAGACACGCGATACGTATTGGCGAGCAGAGAATGAACCGACGGCAGGGGGGGCGTGAAAAGCGCAACAGGAAAAAAGAGAATCCGCGTGGCTTCAAATGTGCAAATGTGTACAATAAATACGCACCTGTTTTCCAATTTCTAGCCATGGCTTAGTTTACGTCCGTGAATACTGCATGTGTTCTCACGGAAAATAAACTCCAAAACATCTACACGTTCTGGCCTTAATCGTTCCACACCGTTTACCTACGACTTACGAATGCATCTTTGTCAGCGTCCACCGATCGATTCGCATACTTATCCCATGCTTCAACCGATACGGCAACGTAACTATCATTCGACGAAGACTGCATTCGCATGTGTTTTCCAATCAATCGATAGATCGATCTTCATTGTTTCACTGTGTACTCACTCTATTAGGATATGTATTCACTCTGTCACCTGGAAGCCAAAGGGCTTGAGGTCCCGCACGCCGACCGTGACGACCTCAAGGTAGGCCGTGCGAAACGTCGGGGTTATGTCCGGGGCCTTTGGGAACTTGTCGTGCACCGTGCGTTTTGGCATGAGCTACGTGATGAAGAGGATTGCACCCCATCGTATTCAGTTCATCCGGCCATCCGGTCCGACCCATCCACCCACACATTTGTGCGCCGAAAGGTAGCAGAAAGGAGGAAAGAGTGCGACGGGCAGACAAGAGGGAAGGGGAGGCCGGGGGCAATCATATTTTCCTTCATGTGGCCGTCGAAGGCGCGCGACGTTCGAGGTGGAAAGGCGCAGCGTACGTGTTATAAGAATTTACAGCGTCAACAACTCGTACCTGTAAGGAAATGAGCGCCTCGCCTACTCCGGGTTGCCCGTTCGTGTCGCGAAGCTTGAGGAGCAAGAACGCCGCAGAAGGGAGAAGGGTGGGTGGGTGAGGCCACAAAACATGAGAGAAGAAACTACAAACAGCGAAAGGCGATGATTGAACGACAGGGGGGTGGAAGGAACTGACACGTTGTACCGGTCAAGCAAAGCACGTTCGGCCATGCACGCTAGCCCACGTGTTGCCAACCATTTCAAAGTGTGTCCTACATTTGCAACACTCGTAGTCTTTCATGGCAACAACGTCTTACAATATTAAGTGCTTCAACAGCCGCCATGTCTAATGTTACGTTTGGTTCGTATTATTGTACCGGCCACCCGCAACACTTCCTCGTATGCCCTGGGGTGCGCAGCCACAAGCGTCAAGTTCAAAATAACAATGCATCCTGAATATATGGATATGAGAGAGAAATACCTGGTACCACTGGGGCGTGGGGACGTGAGCACTGCTCCCGCTAGAGAACGTTGCCACCGACATGGGAAAGCGGCATCCGGCGACGTGGGTATTGCTCCCCAGCACATCCTTGTCCCAGACCTTTAGGTTGTTGTTCCGTGTTGTGTTTTAGGGTTGTCGACGGCGGCGGGTCCACGGAAGTCAGAAATGTTTCGGTCGATTTTCCCGAAGGACGAAGCCCTCCAGATTGGAGAGTGACAAGAAATAAATATGACTCGGTATGTGGGGCATGGAATCAAAATATTGATACATGATAGGCATGTTAGATCTCACCCAGCCTCGCCGGTCTACAGTACATGAATGCGTGGGGCAAGACCTGCAGGCCAAGCAAGACCTACAGGCGAAGCTTGTCACAGATGACGTGGGTTCGCGAGGCTTGTTCAGTGAACGTACCTCACACTTGATGATTCGTCACTGCTGCTAAAACATTCAAAACTCGTTGTACAGCAATAATCCTGACGTCGTTGCAAATATACTGATGATGAACACCTCGCCATTCCATCGTCGGGTTTAGGGGGCGGAATGTGCCCCTCGTTCCTCCAGTGCGTGTTAGCGAGCGGTCTATTCATTTGTGACAATTTCGACCTCACCTCAACCCTTATCTCCGGAGCGAACCTCAGGTCCCCGGGGAGCATCTCGTGGAACTCCACGGTCTGGTAGAAGCAAGGGTCTGCCGTGCTGCCCTCGTGCTTAGTCTTCTGCTTGCGGCCCATGAATCGCACCTATTGTTTCATATCCATCCATTGCAAGGTGACGTTCAGCGAGTCGATTTATGGTTGGATGGGAATGAATAGACATTCATCAGGCAAGTATCACTCAAGCCCAGTTGTCTGTCTCCGCCCGAGAAAATGGAAGAGGAGAAGTGAAACCAAGACGGGAAATGAGGAAAGGCGGATAGTTTCGCCTGTGAGCTGCAGAGGTCATTCAACCTGTCGATCCTAGTAGTGAACCGCAAGCCGGGCCTGAAAGCACGCCGACATCGAACGCACGGGAGGAATACCCACGCCGCACCCATACCGCATTCCCAACGGCAACCGACCTTGATGTAAGGGTCGAGAAGCCCGCTTGCTTCCGAGCTGGGCAGGTCCCGGCACTGAAACACGTGCACCCTGAGACAGTAAGGCTTCTTATGCCCTAGCACTCCCCGCGCCACCGTTCCAGCCGCCGTTGCCGTGGTGTCCGCCGGCGTCTCGCCGTCGTCTTCCTCCGCGGTGACAGCAGCGGTTAGGGATGCGGTCCCGGTAGCGGGTTGCTGCAGGAGACGATTTGATGCGTTTCGTTCGTGTTGCTGTTAGTGGTGGTGCGGTTGCTGTTTTTGCCGTAGTCATCTTCACGTTCACAATGTTTGTGGCCCCGTGTTTCCCTTATCTTTTCGGCGAAGACACGATCTTCCGTGATCACATCAAGGGGAAGTAGAAACCCCTCACAGGAACGAAATTCGAACTCACTCCTTCCTCTGTAGATGAGCCACAATCGCAGCGATAAGAGACTTGTTTTCTTCTGTTGCCAACAAAACTCTCACGTTCCTTCGTCGAACACCTTTGGAGCAAGGAGCATGTTTTTTCTCTGGTGTGTGCTTCCAGACTCTCACTCATACTTGGCGCTGCTCTTGCCTGACGCACCCACCTGAGAAAGCATTAACATCTCTTCCCAAGGGTTATGCCGGGCCACGGCATCCCTCCCGAGCCCCAGCCGAATCAGTAACGATCCTGGGAAATTGTCCGACCCTACGGCCCACAGCCCCTGCCGCGTCCTGTCCGCGACTAATTCTTGCCTGATCGATAAGTTTTAGTGGGACAGGGCGGGGGGGGTAGTCCAACATTGTCGGGTTTCCTGTGACACCGGTTCTTCGCGGTGCTTTCTCTAGGCCCCCTCGGCTTGCCCCCACAAGAGTAAACTGAGAGCTAGGTTAGTACCGTATACTTCAGCGCTAGAGTAAATCATGGTTAGCACACGTTGTCCTCGTCATGCCGAACGACCGATGGCCCAACTATTTTGCTTTGCTCCGCAATAGACTACCGTACACCCACCATGCCTCCTGTCGTGGTTGCAACGTGAGTGAGGGGACAGGCTAGCGATTCCCATGGTCGGCGTACATAGTCCTCCTCGTTTCATAATCCACACAGTTTTCCCTTCTACACTGCAGCAGCGATCAGCGATTGACTACACCCTAGCAGGATTCCTCCCTACTTCGAGGTTCCCAGGCTACGCGCTCTTAAACCTCGTAGCCCGGGTTGAAAGGGGCTCGAAGAGTGATCGCAGCAGGTTGACCATACGTACAAGGTCTTCACATATTATATGCCTAATGTTGGATGTTGGTGGCGTACAAGTCCTCACCAGTGGGGATCTCCCCGAAATCGCTTCGACATAACTTCGACGGCTGGTATTCGGGCGTAGCTCACACGGGACTCCGGCATATCTCGGACCTGGACAACCGAGAAAAGTGTTTAAATTGCGGCACCGGTTGTAATGTAGATTGGACAGCAGCAATGGAACCGGATGAATACACGTAGTCTACAGTAGTTCGGTGAACATCGCAAAAAAATGGCAAGGCGGTGCGAGGAGACAGGACAAGCACAACTTGACATGATGTACACAGGGCATGGAATTCTCGTTTGCACGGAGTACGCTCAAACCGGATTGGATGACATCCTTCCGAGGCGACAAGGAACAAGGACGGCGTCGTAGCTTAAAGAAACCACGGTACAGATCAAAAACAAGCAACGTACGCTCCGGCACCGTGGCATTGAATGCAGGCTGCATTTTGTGCGTTTTTCCCTTGAGTCTCTGACGCCAAGCGGGTAAACCCGAGTCATCTGTCGTCGATTTAGTCCCACTTCTCTCTCGTACTATTTGCCGGTCAACAGAAAATGAAGAATTCCCCCACGCTGGGATCAACAGTCATCATCACCGACAGCTGCCGGGAACACTATAGCCACCTTCCCTCCGGAAAACATGACAATACTATATTTGCCTTGTACGAAACTGTGCGCGCTCCTTAACGCAACATTTCGATTGCCCTGCCTGAATCTGGTACTTGCTCGAGATGCTTCACTCACCAGGTACACGAAGATGTCTGGAATTTGCGCGGGGTCAGCAGGAAGCTCCAGCATGTGCAACTTTGCACACAAGCGATCAAAGGTGAGGCACGCAGGTGCATGGGAGCAGCGAGGAAGATTTGGGAAAACGACCTAGTGAAAAATGTATTTCGGCGATACTGTGCTTCCTCTACGAGAAGATGGGGCACACCCCTCGGTGCAGTGTATCCAATAGGTGCACATTATGTACCATGCGTGGTGGGATCCCAGACTCTTGGGATCCTGACATTGCCAAGACGGAGAACGTATGGGCATTCACAAACAAGGCAAGCGTTGATTGCATCCGAACGTCACTAAGGGTGTTGTGTGAGTCGCGTAAGTGTGGACATTGAAGATCCCAAAACCAGAGGGAGGAGAGATGAAGATGGTCTGCCTGAGGGTGTCATGGAGTACCATCCCATGGTCCATAAACGAGTTCGAACACCACCAAGATGAAGCTTGCAATGTTGGGTTTTTGGTCCCCTCGGACCCAAACCAGTGAGCGTGGATACGGCCAACTCTTCCTCTGTAACAACCTCTACTCCGCGATGTGCTTTCCGCAATTATGCACGGCCATAATCACCACGTCGAACCAATAGTGCTTTTTCGGCTTAACAGCTACCCCGGTCAGTTATGACGGCATGTGTTGTTCTCCTTGAGAGCAACATATGCCTCAAGCACAAGTCAGCCGACCAGCCAACCCCTTCGGGAAATGAACGAATCTCCTGATCCTCGACACCTCCTATTCAAGAAATACGTCGATACAACACAATCCCTTTTTCACTCTCGATGCATTGCGTTGTTCCCCGCCTTACCACCAAACATGGCGTACGCGCCTCCTCAGACAAGGAAATTTACCGCCAGCTTCGCGGGGTGTGGCATGTGGTATTTTCTCATGTGTTCACACCTCGTCTCCCTCATTCCACTCCACGATGCCCTTGCGGTTACTCCTCGCCCGGAACTCAAGCTTGGCCTGTCCTAGCGTCACCACGACTCTCATCTTGGACGCGCCCTGTAATTTGGAGCCAAGTCAAGGGTTAGGCCTGATGGGAGGGGTTAAGCTGGTACTACCATCCGATTTTGGGTTTAAGTATGATGCCTGAGTATATGGGTTCAGGATTTCCTAACTGTCTCGTCAAGAGCTTCGGGGTACAGGCAGGGCTGGGGAAACGGCAATGACGCACGATGATGGATTTAGAGTAGAAGGGAAGGAAGCCCAGCGTTGCCAACAACAAACTCAACCTGATCCTAGAAACATCGTGTGGAATTATTGGGTTGCAGTTGTTTGGCGCTCACCCCTGTTCAGCGTTGAGATCTGAAGAGAATAAGGTGGCATACGATGGATGTCAGGCCCCTTTCTGACACCTCCCTCTGACAAAGCCGAACCAAGCTGTTTGAGTCAAGCATCTACACCTCGAAGGCCCACTTCGTGTGTGGATTGGGCAAATCTACTCTCACTCTGCCGTCTTCGTTAGCCTCTGGTGAGTTCTTCAGTTCACGACAACCAACCCTTATGCAGTATATTACAGTGCAATGTTTGGAATCAAACGATACCTGAGCGTTGGGGAACTTGAAGACGGGGATATCTGACCCCTGAAGAACCAAAGCGCGCAGAGTGTACTTGGCGGTTTCTGGCATGATCGTCTCAGGAGGCAACTCGAAATCCATGGCGCTTTCGACGTTTTCCGTGTTCGGTCGAGGGGGCGGGAATGGGCGGGAGGGGAGCATTCACGAAAAAAACGTACAAGGGAACCAAATATAGGCATTGGGTGGAAACGTTGCTTGATTCGAACTACGGTATGCGTGTGTGTTCAACGGTAACATCGATGGAAACACTACAAATGCAGAGATAGCTGTCGGATGGTTGTTACAATATCTTCGACTTGGGGATGCCGTGCTTTGTTCCGTGTTCGTCCCACTCCTTCGATTGCAACAGGCTTAAGGCAAAGGTGCTTCATTTTTTGTCCAACTCTTCCCGCTGTCCGTGAACGGTCGTGCCAAACCCTGACCCCACACCATCCCTCTTGTTCCACACCCGTCGCCCCTAGTCTGAATCGGCTACCATCCCTTCCAGAGTTCACCTTCGCTTCCCTCTGTTTCCCAGCTTTGACGGGGGCCGGGGCTCCACTCTCATCGCCACCAGCAGTCTGTGTATGGTGGTCAGGTAGTGTCCGCCCGACAAGTTCACATCAGATGGGAGAGGATGAAAAAGGTGGGTGTGTGCCGATTGTACCAAGGTAGAGAGCATAAGAGTCGATGACGGGGTAAAACACTGTTACAACGTAGGTCGTGAAAAAAACGATTACTACGAGTGTACCAGGTGGCGAAGAACAACTGTATACCCACAATCACGCCGCACCGCCGGAGAAACACAGCATGCTTCTTGAGACAACGCATCTAGGAGTAATGAATGCATCTACAATACAGGACCACCAAAAACGATAACAACAACAACAACAATTAAGGATACCATTGCCAGGTACCTGCCACGGTAGGCGGACCCTCTGCTCGGGTAACGGTTCATTATCTCCGCTTCCCTCCCCTTGCTTTTGCCGGCGGGAGCCCCGTACAGGTTGATCCACTGGGGGGGTGGCCCCGGGTACTGCTTCACGCGACGTCCGAACAGCCCTCGCCTGTTGATTGATATGTTGTGTCAAAGGGTCCTCGGTGTTACGTTTGAACTGTCAGGTGTTGGAGTTTTTGCTGCGGTTCCTACGTAAACACGGCGATTGGTTTCCATTGAACACAGCAGGAAGAACTTCAACAAAGCCAGTCACGTTTTAAACCAAAATGAGATCTTCTGGATCTACAACCACAACAACCTTTGGCAAGAACGTAAACGCGTGTCCATGCGCTTACTTTTTCTCCCCCTCGCCAGCGTTCTTCGCAGGGGGCGTCGCGGCGATGGCGTTGAAGTCGAAGTACGCGTGAGCGATGATCTCTCTCCCCGTCATCTCTTTGTGCCACATCGACAAATCGATGGAGGTGGAGTGGGTGGGCACCATGACCGGCAACCACAACTCCTGCGCATCGCCATGTGATGAGAACAATGGGAAACGACGTATGAGAAGTGCTAGGACGAAACGTGTAGAAGTGAGAAGGTAAATAATCGTTTGCGTACAAACGGGTGGCCGAGAGGTGGCGGGGGAGAAGTATTGGGGGGGCGCTGTTGGATGGGGTTGTGTTCAAGCTCATGCTCATGCTATTGTTCATTCGAAGTTTCTTGTTCGCGTTGGACCTCATGATTGTTGTCGCAGTCGTCGAAGCGTGAAGTCGATGCACTAAGTTTCCTCTATGGCACGCTAAGAATTCGTCGAAATACTTGGAACAAGAAGCATTAACTTGAGGAACGTGCCCAACGCTGCCCGTTTCGTTAGTCTTTTCCGCTGCTCAACACGAAACACGCACACCTCACACGAGAAATTGGTGCGGAGTCTGTCGTCCAACCTCTTCCCCGACCCCCCTCGTCAGGAGGACCGCGAGCAAGCACGCTTTTGTTATCTCGTGCTTTGGATCCCGCTGGAAGCCTGACATCTTTGATTGGCCAGACACTGACTGCAACGCGGTCGAACCCAATTAAGGTATAACACCGACGATGAGTAGAATAATTCGTGTTCGCGTTTTTTTCCTCTATAAGTCTAACTGGTTTTGCGGGATCAATGCTAGTATTACAGGATCACAAAGGCAAACAAACAAAACACGCACGCACCTGTGCCCATCCCGGGGACAACCCGTCGCGCCCTTTGGCTTTTACCGCTGTGCTGCGAAGGGGAGGGTTACCGGCGAAGTCCACCTGTCGATGTTGTCGTCGCCGTCGTCGTCATTTTTCGTGGTGGTGTTGTTACGCCAATGTATGGGAAGAAGTCGTTACGCGCCGAGGACGCGAACAGTTGGGTAAGGGGGCGTTAATGGTTTTGGTTTAGGCCTCACGGGAGGAAGACAGCATCTAGTGTCCCCATTTCGTGCACGGGATGCAGAGGTTTCACGAACACCCACGTTGATCGATACAGAACAGGCGTCAGTTTAGCCCGTTTGTTGTCTTTTCGACCACCCCTCTCTCTGTGTCTCTCTGTTTGTCCCTCTCTCCCTGTCTGTTGGCTATCTCCCGCTCCCTCTCTGCCCATGTTATCAGCATACATACAGACGTCTGTGTTAGCACCTTCCTCGTTTTGTATGAAGTATATCGTTTTCACACATTTTCTTCGTTCGTCTCGTGTTTTGCGCACGCACCTGAACAAGAGCGTTCACCGACGGAATGCCGACCGAAGAAAAGCCAGGCAGCCCTTGCGCCGAGAACACGTACACCACCAGAAATCGAAGTTCCTGGGGGATCAGGGCCGGGCCCATGAGAACAAGCCCTCCCCTGCCCCCACCCCCGGTCTCCGCCTCTTTCGCCAACTCCTCCTGATCAGGTACAAACACGATACAGATCGCTTGTATCGAACAGAACGAAATCGAGCCTCCGCGAAATTTCCCCCGTTTCATGTGAGCCGGAATTCCATGCGCGCATACAACGGATGAGGTATTTCCTGGCATATTGTTGCCCACGACCGGTGGTCGTCACGTGACGAAAGTGCGAAAACGAGGAACACCACAGACGGGAAGAACCTATTGAGCACCGAAGGACAAGGAGGGGACGTCGTTCGAGTGTGGCAGGCCCGTGTTGAAGGTGCAAACATAGGGCATCGAGTTCAGAGTACAAAGTTTCACGTGACAAGAAGGCCATTCCTGCCTTTTGCCGTCCTATTTTCTCCTGTCTCGACGAAGTAAACCTCCGGTAGTCTGTCCCCCAGGCCATCTAGTGGTTACCCTCGCAAACCCTACTAGGAGCACACGTTGTGGGTTTATTTCCCTCTCTGGAGGTGTTTTATCCCGCAATATGCAACATGTGGATAACGATGAACCTCGTGAGTAAGTCAAAGTATACTCCGACTGCACGGTCGACGAGGGCAAGGGATGGCTGAACCCTGTTCGCGAGATACACGAAGGGGGGCGCCGCAGAAAAAAGGTGTGATTGCAATGAAAAATAAACAAACATATCTGGGAGGCCCTGCTGACCACAACTGAGGCATGGCTACCTGCATCTCCTCGACCATGTCGTGCACCCTCTGCCGGTCGCCCGGCCCGAGGACGGTAACGCTCAGCTTTAGGAAACCCTGGACGCTGCTTCCCTCCCCGCTCTCCGCGTCCCGCAGCGCGACCCACACGCGATACACTTCGTGGCCCTGTGAAGGCGCAAGGATTGCCGTGTGAAGTGTAGGGGGGGCGTTCGACGGTGGGCACGAGGGGGGGGAAGGGGGGGGGTTAGGAAGGAGGGAATGGGACGGGAGGAAAAGCGCATTCGTGTTGGCCTCACGGTGAGAGGAGAAGTAGGAGACATTGGCTGTGACATGCAAACGACGACGGAAAGAAAAGAGTGCCTTGAATCTGCGCGGTCGAGCTTCTAGAAATCTCAGGTTTTCCGTTTTGGTGACTAAGGACACCCGGTCACGGGACGATCGAGAATAACATTTTCAAGTTCACAAGACACACAGGTGTAGAGACCACACAACAACGACGAAAAGAAACCGGCGCCGGACTCCTCCGGGAAAGGAAATAGCAAGTACCAGACATCTCACACACAAACCACAGCACACTTAAGTTCTCCACATATTTTGTAGCACATGGCACGGATGTGTATCGGAACAATACGTAACATTCTAGACACAACACCGAAATTGGTTTCGAGCAGTGCCGTCCGCGGATCAATCAACCAACCACGCCCACGCCACGATCGGTCGAAAAGACTCGGAATCAGACACCTTTTCCACGTAGATCCCGAGGAGGTCGAACTGGTAGCTGCCGATGAGTGAGTCTCGGAGGAAAGTGTTGGCGTCGAGGACCCGCAAGTTTACCGTAGCCTGCATCAGCTGGTCCCTGTGTAGCGAATACGTAACCGATTGCATCGATCTGCGGTTATCGCACTATTGCCTGTTGCGGTCGAACCACGCTCCAGTGTTGATGCCCGTTGGATGGAAGACAATGCGAAAACGAAAGCACCAACCACCCCTTCCCTCCACGTACTCGGCGTATACTCCTTTTTCCACACCCAATTGTACAACAGCACCATCACGGATTCGATTTTTGTCGGCGGCACCTGGATAGGTTGGGGAGGTTGAAGTAGAGCACCTCGTCGAAGACCGCCGAATTCACCCCCTTGCGGACCCGTGTGTGTTTGGTCGTCCCCAGGCAGGAGGCGTGGACAATGGGGTCGCTGGTGCCCGAGGAGTCCTTTCCCTTGAGGTCAGATACCTCGATCACGTGGATCTGATAAATTTGGCGTTTGTTTGTCACAACAGCAGCAGTTGTTGCATGCAATGATGGACGTAAGAACATCTTTCTCAACGATATGAAAAGTATATACTAATTGTTCACAGGAACCGAAAGGAGAATCAGAGGGAGAAAGGTTAAGCCAAGCTCACCCCTGCGGTAAATGGACGCCTGAGGCAAAATCGATTCTGTGGCGCTTTTGTGGGAGCCAAACGAAGAACCCTCGGTGTCCGACATGTCCACGAAGCCTCTCCGACCCTCCCACCGGATACGAGCTACGTAGGGTAGAACTCAACCAGAATATGCTAGCATCATGCTGAGCCGCACCCAACTCGCTCCTAGACTTCCGCACGTTTTTATCCTGCTGTATTGTGTGCTAAGCCTAGCCCCCGCAGACAGGTTAATAGTCGTCGCAGCTGTAGAGGTCACTGACAACCATGGACTTGATAGACACGCCAGTAGATGAAAAATACGAAACAAGGAATCGCCTCATGCGCTCCCACCGCTAGAAAAAGCGCGATCTATTTTTGTTCATCTCGTCTTCTCCTTTCGCCACCATACAGATCTAACTTCTACGATGTGCTCCCTCCTTCTTCATGCACTAGTCTTCGCTGCCTGCACAGAGCGCACACCCTGTCGGCTTGGCGAAACTCACCCTGGTGAAGATAACGACGTTTCCTTCCATTTCCATGTGTCGGTGCGTGCGTGTGAAATTATTTGGGTTTACTCAACAGCTTTCTGCCTGTATTAAGTTTGAGGTATCACCTGCAACTGGTAGTCGCCCGGCCTGACTGCCGCCAGTCGGTCTTCGAACTCCGCCCTAGCGGCCAAGGCCTGGGTCTCCCTTGCCCTCTCCTCTTCCTCGAACTCGTCCACCTCGTCCTCGGCCCCGCGGGCCGACGCCTTCGCCGTCTGGTTCATGCAAATGTTCAGTGTTGTCAACGCCAGCCATCCATATAGGTGCATCACGAACCAAGCGGTTGGATGCACCCAAACCACTCATGGAGACGGATGGCCTTCCAAACTGGACATTGAGGGTGTGGTTGGAGCGGCGTGCGGCTCGGCCATGCATAACACGCTCGGCCTGCCCGCTGGCCCGACCTTCCCGCCCTCTGTCCTTGTGATTCTCTCTGGTCTCGCGTTGACAGTAGGGCTCCATGGTTTCTAGCTGCGATTTACTGGTGTGTTCCTATTAAAGACGAGCATTTCGCAGTACTTCCCATCCTGCCTACGTCTGTAGAACTTGGCGCACAAGATGCATTGCTGTTCCATCCGAGGTGTCTACGTCGTTGCCGTTGAGTCTTCATCCAGAAAACGTATTAGAACTGAACCAATGAATGTGCAAAAAGTCCAAGGCTGCAGGCAACATATGTAGCCCCAACGTTTTGACCTACTCTATGGTGTTTCCTGGTCTGGTGAAGACTGCCCATCCGGGGCCACACCCAAGAATTCTACCGCCGCTTCAACCTGTTAGTCTTATGCGTCTGCAAATACACCGCAGCTCGTCCGATGTTTGTGAGGGTCCTCCCGCCCTCCGTGTGATCAGTGTTTTGTTTTCCTTAATCTGGCGTTGGCCGATGGTTCTCGTCTACTATTTAGCTTATGGTTCTTTAGAATGGCCCGCTCGGTTCCGAAAACATCCAAACAGCTCGTTGTAACCGATAACAGAAAGGGACGAAGTACCTCGCTCCTCTTGTGGTCTTCCTCATCGTTGTCGTCCTCGTACTCGAATTCACCCACCATGCTCTCTAGGGCCTTTCTCTCCCGCTCTCGCTTCTGCGACCGAAGGTGAAAGGGACAGGTCTCAAACCAGGAGCGGAATTTGGCGGGTGTAGAACCAAAGTACCGCCGACAATGCCGACACCGAGAGCGGAACAAAAGCAGGAACAACGATAGGACCACCACCAACAACAACAACAACAAGGGGTCAGGCCTTGAGCCTCGGGGTCCGGTAAGAATCATTGATGACACCATGGCTCTTCTTGTGCGCACCCTGACAACCACCACATTGCGACCAGCCTACCCTCACAAGCATCTTGTTTCGGAGTTTTTGTTGTCACATGACATGCAATCAATGCAAGAGATGTGCACTCATCCCTCTTGTTGACGAGCTGGAGGGTCAACAAGTCTATCGCCCCTCCCCCCTCTCCTCCTCCCTCCCTCCCTCCCTCCCTCCCTCC
>FN648498.1:359453-373049 GCA_000310025.1 Ectocarpus siliculosus
TCTCTTGTCGTCCCTCCCTCCCTCCCTCCCTCCCTCCCTCCTTTCCGCCCTCCTTCTCTCCTTCCCTAGAGTCGGCTCTAAGCCCCTGCCCACCGCGCCTTTCTCTCCCCCGTCCCGCTGACTCGTCAACCCAACCCCCCTCTCACTTTCGCGACGCCCCCCATGAACGTCGAGGCGCTAGGGAGGATGGTCGACTGTCTCCGGGTGTAGTGCTTGTCGAAGTGCCAGCGTGCGTTTACCACGACCTCCCCCCTCCCCACCGCGTCAAAGCCCCAGCTGTTTGGGACAGGAGGGTGAAAGCCAGCCGCGTACAAGGAGGCGATCGTCAAATTTTCGTGTCCGGTTTAGGAAAAGCAGCATGCAAGAAAGTAACTGGAACAGATCGTTGCCGCTGGCGATATCAACGATAGAGACACCCCAAACCTCTAGAAGAAACACACAGCACGTCTCAACGAGAGTTCTCGGCCTCACAGACGACCTTTGTTCTTTGTGACCGTAAGACTCAAGTTTATGTTGGCCAGACTACCGAGGCGTCTCCGCACCACCCGTCAGCCTCTCTCCCCGACACTGCATCATGCTGAGGTTGACTTCTTGTCTGTTCCGCCATCAAACGGCGGCATAGAGCCAGCGTCCTCGACCAAGCCCTTGTACGCCAAGGCGGTACCCCCAACACGCTTGCCTCACTCCCTTGACTGAATCTTGTCGAGGGCATCGCCACCGCCCGGACGATAAGTGTCTCTCTCCACACACCGATCCCCCCCCCCGTTCTTGGTCGCTTACCGTCGCATGCTAGAAAATAAAGAGCGACTGAACGTTGGCAGCGTCTATCGCATAGGGGAAAATGGTGGTGTCTAGAATCCGCTGAATGAGTCGTCGATGGCCAAAAGACTAAGGCAAGCAACGAACAAGTGTACACCGTACCCCAATCCTGGTCTCCCTCTCGCTCTCTGAAGGTCGACGATTCTGACCATCACAAATCGCTCACCCATCGTCTAGCAACGGGAGCCAGCGCGTGAGGCTCTCTCCGGCCTGCGCGATCTCGACCATGGTCAGCCTCGCCTGCCCGATAAGCTTGTTTGACATGGTCCCGCTATGCATCACCTGAGTTTCCATGCCCCCGTCGGGTTTTATTTTTGAGTCTGCATCTCGTTGTGCGGGGCGTTACTTTCAATGGGTCGTGTGCTCTGTAGGACCAAAAAATGGTGGTATGTATTCAAGGTGGTTGTCTTCGACACACTTCGCCGTTGCTTGTCGTCCAAAATTGCTTCTCGCTGCGGATTGGAGTGACTGGTAACTTCCATCCAGTATGCCGCGAAGAAACAGGGGCAAGCGACTACTTTATCCATCACATAGTCCACGCGGCACATACCCCAAGCCAACCACTATCCCCATTCGCCGTTAGGGGCGATGGGGCTAGACGGCGGTGAAAACACGCGTACCTCGATGAGCAGGAGCTCCTGCGGGTCGACGTTCCCTATTTGGGCCTGGAAGTGCCACTTCGGGTTGTTGGTTCTCCTAAGCGCCTTGCACTGCTTGGCCTTACCCCCGCACCTCACCACCACCAGGGGGTCGCAGAGCCCCTTGGACTTGGACCCGGGGGGCCGGAGGTTGCGCGCGGCTTCCACCAGCACCGCCACCACGTTCGGCGCCTGGATCAAGTTGAGGGTGTGGTGTGTTGCGGCTTGGATGCTGGCTGCTGTGCGACCGTGCGTCCGCACGTTTGTGTGTGTGTATGCAAACTACGGCAAGAGAGGAGATAGCTGGTTTTGTACTTGGCTCAGGATTGAAGATGCGAAAGCAACGACATGGGAGATTTAAGACGGTTGCTTTGGCTGGGCACACATGTGAAGAGGGAAAAATAGTTGTGGTATTGTCTTGTGTGCGGGTGCGTGGTTTCCGGGCATGCTAGAATTTCCAACCACGTGTTTACGATGAAAAGGGGTACACGCCAGCGTGCCTGACTGTTGTTTGCCACAATATGGAATTCAAGGGGGATAGGCAAGAGGCTTGCGTACTGAAAGGGTCTCGGGGAGCGCTCCCATGTCTGTCGCCAAATTGAGAACGCGCGAGCGATAGGTTTTGGGTTGCTGTGCTCACCTTGGCGCTAAAATCGTCGTTGTCATCGCCATCGTCGTCGTCCACATCGATCCTCTCCATGTCGTCTAAGCTGCTACTACCCACGAAGTACGTGACCTGTGCGGCGATACGGTCGGTCGGGTATCGAGTGGACGTTTCTTCCGTTAGTGGTCGTCGTGGAGGCAAACATCTATCCATCACCCGCGTAGTCCTCGCTTTCATCAACTGCCGATCACCCCCACGTCCTCCGGACTGCTCGCGCGACACTCGACGCACCTTGACGTGGACTTTGCCCTGAGGAACATGCCCGGCCTTCATCCCGGGCCCCTTCCGAACGGGGAACCACTCCTGCGTCGAGATTCCGGGTGCCTGTAGGGCCGTGGCCGTGTCTACGATAACCATGCCGAGCACTCGGTCGCTGTGGCTCCCCACCGGATCGTGGTGCTTCACCATCAAAACGAGGTGCTCCATCTGGGAAGAAGAAAGAATAACGTTTCTCGTTGTTTGGTGGTCTATGGGCGGAGAAGAGGCTGGTTTTGTTGCACGAACATGGGTTGAAAGGTAACCGGAGAGAGGACTGCTTGTGTCGGTAGTGACCATGCCGGGAATTCAATTTGTTTGGCCTCTAGTGTCGTGACTGGCCGCGCCCTTCGGGTACGGCAGACAATGGCTGCACGTCGGTTGATTAACATTGAAGTTGTGTTGAGTTATCAAACGCGAGATTCTATGTATTGTTGTAAGTCCATGCACCAACAGCCGTCGGTGCAACAAGAAGTAACAGCACAACCTGGGTTTCAGTCCACGCTTTTTTGACCGCGTCGTCATCGACCCACATATACTTGTAACCCTTCCCTGCGAACCTCTGCTGCCACTCTAGTCTCTCAGGTTTGCGAGGCGTTTCTACACTCGATAGTTGCGCTCTAGACGGGTCAACAAGCGCTTGACCACCCATCAACACTACGAAGTTTAGCACGTGGATGTACCAGAACACCCAAAGAAGATGAGAGGCCTCTCCCATTGTCTGTCTATGTATCTGCCTGCCCTCTTTCTCTGGACTAACGTAGACTTTGTCTTTCAAGTTATCCCTATCTGTTTCTGTCTCTCACGTTACATAGGCTGGTCTCGCTGAAGACCATAATCTCCTCATCCCACGCGGGGTTTACCGTGCCGGTTTCGACGGCCGTCCTTCGCTTTTCGTCTCCAACCTCGACCGAGACGTACGGGTTGGCTGCCCCCCCTGCTCGCAGCGCGGGAAGAACCAATGATCTCATGGCCGCAAGCGTTGGGTACAATGCCAAGATACGTTGGAAGACGTGGCCAACTTTTACGTAGCTTGCTTACACGCATTTATTGACATGTGTGTTGTTCAGGTTGTGCCCAGACCTGGTGTACAAGTACGTAGAATGTTGTCGGTGACGTACGGGTCGGTAATGGCAGCTATCGCCTCCTCCTTACAGTCTACTTCGAAGTACAAAGCTAGACTGCAACCATAGAGGCCCAACAAAAAGCACTAGTGCTGTGAGCGCTGATTTGAAGTGAAGAACAAAAAAAATAAAAATATAAAATAAAAAATAAAAGCGTCGGATGTTACGCGTTGAGTATGAACCAACACTGCTCTTGGACTATATGAGAATATAAGCATGAACAATATGAGAACCGCAGTCTACAGTAGACACTTTGCATGCAGTGCACACCGTCTTGCATTTCAATGTTGACAACGGGCTTCCATGTTGACAACGCGCTTTCGCAGTCGCAGACTTCGCAGGTTCAGTGGTACAGTACGCAAGTTGGATGCTAACCTTGAACTGCCAGAAGATCCTGGGCCTCGAGAACCATAACCTCTAGCCGGTCGCGACCCTGTGACAACGCCATAGCTGCTGGATTCCTGATACGGCTGCTGGGCGTCGTACATGGCCACGGCACGAGGTTAGGGTTCGGGCCACGTACAGATGAAGACAGAGAGGGGCCGGAGAGGAGGTTCTTTGGTTGCTATGGCTTGCTAAGGTAGTGCCGTCTTGCGAGACCACATCTGTCGGTCGTCGGCAAACCCGCGCCGATGCACACAGACAGCACACCATAGACTTGACCACAAACTGCGTATTCGAAGGCGGGTGTAGCGACCCACGGGAAGGCGGAAAATTTTTTAATTTTTATCTTCAGCAGTAGTTCGAGATTGACAGCAACCATATTCACCGACACGCGCGTAAGGCGCATGTAGATTATTTGTCCATCGCCGTAACCAGCGGAAGGCAGATACATCGAGTCTGATCAGAGTTACTGCTTTACAGGCTGATTTTTTTTTATCTTGTCCTCTTCACCTCTCCTTGGAGATTCGTATGTTGGCCCGATAATGCTGTGGTATGGTTTTCGCGCAGCTGTGAGAGCTCGCCCATACCCCAGTACGCGCAGGGAGCGCAGGGGAGCCCTCGTGTGAGCCCTCGCGTTTGTGCTGATGGCAACATGTCTCACCGCGACAAGATCTACGGTTTGGATCCAAAAACAATATCTACTTGTTCCTTAATACTCCGCGATCTTTTTGAAACCGGCATCAGCCGTGGAAAACCCTGCCGGCGTTAGCGTGCGCAAAAGGCTTCACACGTTAAAACTCGCCGCCAAACATGTGACACACACCCATACGATCGTGTCTAAAGCGGAACTGCGTGGAGGAGTATGGGAGAGGATAATTGCCTGTGGGAATATAGTTGTGTGGTGTTTTGGGGATGTTGGCGGTAGAGTCTACCGGTATGCATAGGTATTCGTCGAGAACTGCGTGACCTGCACCAAAATGAAAAAATCCGTTTCAATTTTTGTTCCGGGTGTAATATGGAAAAAGGGAATCATTTTCTGGGGTACGATCTGCACTGGTTTGCTCTTCCTCTTGCTCTGGCTCTCTGGCTGCGTCTGCAAGCAAAGGGAGCCAGTAGGCGCGTCATCAAGGTGTGCTAGGCTCAGCAGAGGCCCCATCCCATGCAGATTGTGATCAGTCTTTTCAAGATGGACGACGACACTGCCGGCGGGCAAGAACCACACCCAGAGAGAGCCGGTCATGTTTTTTTTTTTGAAAAAGTACGAGCGAGAGAGCCACAATGGGTGACATCACTTCCACTTGATTTCCTGCCCCACTTCCCCAGCCAACAACCCTTCGCTTATTACCGAAACCACGTTGACGACGACGACCCACGTCTAGTCTCCCTTCCGTCGCCAACAGCAGCCAGAAAATACCCCTTCTGGATCCCTCTAGCGCGCTTTCTCTGCTCTTCGGGAGAGCCTGGTGCGGTACGTGAACTGCTGCTGCTGTCCGCGAGAGAACCCGTTCCTATCCCATTCCTATTCGTACAAGCATGACTACCGGCACCGCGGAAGCAGGGAGGCAGGAAGACCACGTCTCGGTAACACACTCCTGCCTCCAGCTGGGCGAGATCGTGGAGGCCGTGGCCGACACCCGCGCCGGAGCCATCTCCACCTTCTCGGGGACAACCAGGGACAACCACTACGGTGAGACAGCGAAAGAGAGACACCAGTCTAGACACACACCCGGTTGAAAACAAGGGAGGTTCTGCGTACTTGTAGCTGAAACTTGTTGTGTGGTCCACGCCTCGAACAAAACGTGTTCCTCTCCGCTACTGCTGTGTTGCCCTTCCCACCTCTTCATTTACCGCTCGCGCGGGCTGTGTGTTCTGTTACGCGTCCGCGATTGATTTGGTATGTGTGTTCAGCAGCACACTTCATTCCCTTGTGGCACAGCGACGCTCTGTTTTCAGCAGAACAGCTGGTTTTCAGCTTGTTCAGCATACTGCTAAAGAACACGCACAATTCGAGTGCGGACATTTCGTAGAGCGCCATCTGGGCGGCACCGTTCAAGAGAGATGCACCTTGTGCGGCAATGGACTGGACAGTAAATGGTAATGCTGTGTGCCATCTTTTCCGCGAGTGCAGGTCTCTAGAATTCGACAGCAGTATGTGTGCATATGCGTATGCACGTGACTTGTTTCAACAAATGCGTGTTCAACCTTGAGCATTGAACGAGAGCGGCAGCATCAGCATCGGAAAAATTGGACCTGAAAATACAGAGTGATATTTTGTAACCATGATCAAGATGTTTTTTTTTTTTCTGGATATGGCCCAACGGATCCATTTCAAAGATAGATTAGCAATGAATTCATTGCGAGAGCCACCACGGTTTCCCGAGCAGCACACAGTGATATCTCCCCTGTGGGTAACAGGCTCAACAAGACAGTGTGGTGGCCGTCCTGTGCATCTATCTGTATGTTATGCTGGGAAGGTGCAGAAGGAAGATGTTGGGTACTTGGTTGGTCGGGTGTTCTATTTTCGAGATTTTAACCACATGGAGTCGGCGCGATGATCAACAGGGGCAAATAGAACCTCATGGAAAAAATATGACGAAATTGCGACAGACATCGAAAAATGTGCACACAGCGGCAGTCAATGGTATAGCACACGCGGCTGTGGGTAGCCTTGGTGTTTGTGCTTGTGCACCGCGCAGCTCGTGGCGTGGCGGAAAGCCGGCGATACTTTTGACGGTGGGGCGTCGGGGGAGGAAGAATAACAGTACGTCATCCAACTCGACGTGTGGGGCCCATCCTTCACGCCTGCTGCCGGCTGGCTGGCACAGAAGCCCGCTTATTTTAACCCACAGGCGGGAAAACATCGGTACAACACGTCTCTATGGAATATGGGAGTATGGGAGTGGGGGGGGGGGTCTTCAACATTTTCAATGGTAATTTTCATCCACCACAATATACTGGTTGACCATGGAACAATCATCATCGAAGTGCGGCTGAAAACAGAGAGCGCTTCTAAAGACCGTTTGAGGCGCGCGCGTGTACAGCCATTCCATCTGTGGACTCTCGACGCTAAGCAATATTAGTGACCCATGTGAAAAACAGCGGCGTTTAATACCCGCGGGATGTTTTGGAGGAAAGTACCGAAGTCCCATCGTTGACAGCAGTAGGTAAATAGCGCACGCCACCAGTTGTGCATCCTCTTGTGTGTATAGTTTACCTGTTACCACGGAAGGCGTACGTTTCAGGTAGAGGACCAGGACACAGCAATTGTTCGAATTGTTTGGAACGTTTTGCGCTGAGCAGAGACCGGAACGGCTTCTACAATGCGGAGACAACAACAAACACAACAAGCCGTTTAGTCTACTTTTCGTGCTGCACACGGCAAAGTAGATACCGCAGGGGGGGTGGGTAGCGCGAAACTGCGTGTCCACGCGTTGGAGTCCACGGCACAAGTGCTGTGAGCGTTGATTGAAGTGAACACACGCGCACGTTCTGGAGATGGTTGATCAAAGGTAGACACCACTGAGCAAGAAGAAAAACTCCATGTTAGAATTGAAAGCAAAGGACTCGCATCTGTGGAAGAGATGGGCTCATTGAGTTCTTTGCATCTGTGGAAGAGATGGAATCATTGAGTTCTTTGTCAGAACAACAATACAAGTGTGAAGCAGCTGTACAGCACGGTGCCTCGCCGCAACTGGCTGGCTCGTGTGATCAGAGCTCTGGTAGGGGTCTTCTGTTCCCGTGCCGCCTGCTGCTGTGCTTCCCCTGTACAAGCAAGAAGTGTTCGTTTCCTTGCTCGGGTTGTTCCAATCCAACCTTCATGACATGCCCGATGCAAGTCACGCCGGTCTAATTTGCTATGCATACAAATACGTATGCGTTTTCATTATTTACCAGTAGATATTTACAGCAGTGTACCTGGTACCCCCTTCTTTGCAATTGTTCTTGCCTACGCCGAATTCCCTTTGTTTTTTTTTTGCCGCGTACCCCGCCTGTGAAACTTTCCTTGAACCTTTCTCCGGCATCCATGCGGACATACATGCGGACTTTTATGCCTGCCTCTTGGCAAATTTTGTATATTCAGTTCCGGTTGCCCCCGTAGTCTAGTTGGTAGCTCGATTACCTAAACTTCTAGTGGCCAGGGTCAGAGATTCGAAACCCGGCGCGCAAGTGAGCTTTTCTTGCAAAATGAGTTTTTCTCTCGCTTACGTAAGTTCGTGTGTACACAGAGGGAAGGGAGCGCTGCGCTCTTCTCGCATGAAAAATCGAAGGCAAAGCACCGCAGAAGGGGTGGGTACGGTAGGGGGCCTCAGGGAGAGGAACCCTTGTTTGTGAGCACGGATTGGAGGAAACGGCGCAAATGCTGTGAGCGCTGATTTGAAGTTACGACAAAAAAAAAAAGAATATCACCGGAAGAAGATTACTACTGCCATATCGTAGGTGGGGTTGAGTTTTTTGGCCTAGGTGACTCGGGCTGATGCCGCATCGATTTTTTTGGGGGGAAACGACACAACAGGGTATATACCCTGGTCGAAAAGCGACACACCTGGGTACACAGTCATTAGCAGCAGTAAATGCACTCATATCATTGGTCAGCGCAACCCTATTTCACCCCGCTGCGTCCGAAAAGGCGCAGGGTATACCCTGCCGTGACTACTTTTCTCAGCAACTGTACCCTGTTTTCGGAAATGTACCCTGACCTGACGGGAAAAGAGACCCTTTCATCAATCATTTCCCCTCCAACCATGGGATACCAAACGGCGAATCTTCCCGCCGAATAACAACCATGGCGACGGGGCAGGAACCAGTTTCCGCCCCTGCGAAACAACACCAACCATCAACTCTTCCGCTCAAAATCAACAATGGCCCGGCAACACCCCAGCACAATTGTTCCGTTTGGAAACATGCACACACGCGTACAATACCCCGTAGACTACTGCTTGCTGCAGTCTATATGCGAGATGCACGGGTCACGCTATGAAAGCAAGACCGATCCAGCATGGTTGACATGCATATGCATGTGCCAATGTGTGGCGCTGTGCTGGCGGCGAGCTCGCGCCCGCAGAGAGGGTGGAGGGGAGAGGCAGGACCAGCACACACAGACATGCCCTTGACATCAATCACGCACACACGAGTCTTATCCTTACTCTAGCAGCAGGACACTGCTGTGTCGTCCAACTCAATCACCCTCCCAAAAAGTTTTTGCCGCCGGAAATTCCGCAAAGTCGTCCGCCCCCGCAACGAATAAACAGCAGAGGCAAAGTACAGAGCGCGGCACCCCCACAAGTTTTCCGTGTTTGGGTACCATGGACTGCAGTATTAATTTGTGTACTTGTGTAGGGTTCTTGGCTGAGAGCCCCTGTTGTCATGGTCAAGTTCTTCTATTTGCATTGCCTGCTGAATTAATGTGTCTTTAGAGTAATTGTGGTGGCGCTTACTCAGGCGTGTTTCAGTTCAGAGTAATTGCGGTGGCGCTTACTCAGGCGTGTTTCAGTAAGCACCGATCACGCTTAACCGGCTAACCAATTAAAAGCAGTATTAGAGGGATTAAAAATGCACGAAGTATGTGTGTTTTTACGTGTACTCTTCGCATGCAATAGCGAGTCGTACAACACCCATGTTCGGAAGAAAAGACGCCGTGGATGCACGACAAGGTATGCATGCAGCGCTCAAGATGTGCAACGAGGCATTCCTTTGTTCCGTCCCAAGACACGGACGGAAGGGCGGAGCCTCCGGCGGAGGGACTCATGAGCGATCCATCTCTCAGGCGTGTGCACGCGCACGGGAGCACCCGCAACACGTCGAACCCCCCTCCTAAAAGTTTGTCAAACCCCGGCTACAGTATGCACGCGGGTTGCTGTTATTCATCGCGGTACGTTACGCACTATCGAGGAGAAATGGTTTGTTGAAGCATTTCTATAACTCGGGCACCAAATAAGCATCCAGCGCTCACCCCCGCCGCCTCCCACGCATGCATGCGACACCCGACTCCAGGGAAGAAGGTCGTGCGCCTGGAGTATGAGGGCTACGTGCCGATGGCGGAGCTCGAGCTCAAGAAAATCTGCGCTCAGGTAATGTACTCCGAGTTGCAACACATTTAATACTGATGATGTCCCTCTGCACTCTCTATTCTTGAATTCACCCCCCTCCCCAGCGCACCCAAGCCTAGAGAGCCCAGAAGTGATGAAAAAACATCGGTAGCGTGTGCTCATGTGCGGGGAAATCGTGAATTATCTCTCACGAGGTATATATATGGGTGATCCAAGTTGTTTGGTTGCTTCCCTCCACTGACTCATCCCACCCCCATCCTCATCCCACGTCACCCCTCCCCCTTGCAGGTGCGAGACAGGTGGGACATCCTGAAGATCGCCCTGGTGCACCGCCTCGGGGTGACGGAGGTCGGGGAGGCGAGCGTGATCATCGCAGTGTCGTCGGTGCACAGGAAGGACTCCCTGGAGGCCGTCGAGTTCGCGATCAACACGCTCAAAGCCACCGTCCCGATCTGGAAGCTGGTGAGTTGTGTTTTTTACCCCCCTTGTGCGCTTGAAAATCTCGGCGCCAAGGTTGATTCGTAGCGATTGATACCCTGCCATTGATTTTGATTGTGTTTGTTCATTCCCTTCCTCGTTTCAAGTTCACGAGTTTTTTTTTGTGTGTTTGTGTTCCTCCCGCTCGCTCAGTAACACGGGACGAATTTACTTTCTCGGCCCGACCGCCTTGAATATTTTGGAACTCCCGTATCCGTCTTCGCACGCACGCTCTGCGTGTATGGTGAGGCCTATCGAGATCTTTCCCGAAATGACGAAACCTCAGCATGTTTTTTTTTTTCTTGTCCTTTGGTGGCATATGCATGTCTCTGCGCGGAGGTATCCGTCGGTCGTTATTTGGCACTGGCAGCACCCGACACGAGTTGCTGAATGATCTTTCTGACGGCACTTCTTTGCCTCTTTCGCGAGCTTTTGTTTCTTTGGATCATTCTCGGTTTTTCGTTCGCTTTCACAGACTCTCTCTCTCTCTCTCTCTGTGTGTGTGTGTGTGTTTGTGTCTCTCCGGCACTATCTCGTACACATGTACCCCCTGACTCTCTGTCTCTCTCCCCGTCCCCCGCCCTCTCTCAGGAGGTATACGAGGGCGACAGCAGGGTGTGGAAGGAAAACGCGGAGTGGGGGCCAGGGGGGGGGTGCTGTCGCAAGATGGTTCCGGTAGAGGGAGAGGGCGGCCACGACCAGCAGCAGGTGGAGGGCGGGGATTGCGAGCACAACGACGATCATGACCATGACCACCACGACGAAGTCGCCAGCAGCACCATCAGCAGAACCTACAGCAGCAGCAGCAGCACCAACGGCAGCGGGAGCGGATGCTGCAGCGGCGCCCACGCCTGAACGCGAAAAACAGGCCCACCTTCGCTTGACGTGCTACTCAAGCACTTATTTTTTCCCTCGGTATGCCAGGCGCTGTGTGTTCTGGTGTTTGTTCCCTGTCTATTGCGCTTGCCTTTCCCCCCTTTATTTTGTGTAGCTTAGACTATACTTGCCGATCATGTAGTAGTGTAAACTGTACGTGCTGCATTCCAAGCACCTCGGACGCTTGTGTGCAACACGGGGAACTTTTTCGAGTTTTGGATGCGATTCGGCTTGCGTTTTCGATTCGATCTTGTTCCCTTCTCTGTTTTGCGCCCCGTTCCTCCCGTGTTCAGCATTGCCGCATGCTTCGCGAGCCTTAATTTTTTTTTTTTTTCTTCGGCCGGTGCCGACAACGAGAGGACGAAATGTTTTTTGTTATTTTTTTCGTTTTTTTTTTTTTTTGCCTAGTAATATCCTTTCGTGCTGTCATGTTACCAAAAAATGTAATTTTGTTTTCGTTATGTCCTACTTTTTGTTTCTCTTGTTTTCTGTACGATGAGGTCGAGGAAAAGCCACATCGCGTGTTCTATTGTGTGATTCCGCCCCCGTGCCCATCATTACCGCGGGGGCGGGCTCTCGATTTCCTTGGGTCATGCAGATAGAACCAGACGAACACATGTAGATCATACTAGTCGCGTAGCACTGAGGAGAGCGCCTAACTTGTGCCCGACGATTGGTTAGCGCCCCGCTGGTCGATCGAGAAAAAGCTAGGAGGGAGAAAGAGGCCGGCTTTAGACGGGAGACGCGGAGGTGCCGAGAGCAAGGCGGGGGGGGGGCATTGCGCATGGCTGTTTTGCCGAGCTCGACCTGCTAGAGGGTGCTTTAGATGCGGCGTGCGCATTTTTTTTTTTTTTTTGTCATGCGGGTGACATTTTTCGTGTATATTTCTGGGGCAAGAGGTGGGCTGAACGTTTATTCCCGTCGGAGGGAAGGAGGTGATTGGTGTCACTTGTTTTTATGTCAGTGGATGGATGTGCGCACAGACCAGCGGGCGAAGTGTAGGATGAGCCTGGTAGGGCGAAGGTCCCAAAGAAAGGATGTCGCATAGAAAAGCAAAAGGGTCGTTGGTCGTTGGTATGCACCCGTTGTTTTTCACCCCTGTAGACTGCTGTCTGGACATTTTGAGCGAGGGGGGGAGAGCCGAGCACTCCCGACCCAATTTTGTTGCCATCAAAAAGTATTGCTAAACGTGTGTAAGCCTTGGTAACTAAAAATCGTGTTTGGAGTGTTGACACAAGTCGTGGCGAAACAAGAGGAACGGGTGTATGCCATTTTTCGAGTATGTTATGGCTGTTAGAACCGGCGTTTCAGCCAGGGGGATTGATGGCGACAAAATCAGTGATAGACCCAGTAGGGAAAAAACCACGAGCACCGTGATGTCTGTCTGCACCGTAACAATGTCTGTCGTCGTATCTAGGTAGTAGGAGCTTTACGTGTGTCGCATGGTGTGGGATCTATCTGTAGTCACCGCGGACGTCTCGTTTTTTCATCGTCCCCCGATGAGGACGTTTGACCCGCGCGCATAGAGCACACGAAGGGTTGGGGGTGCAGTAGGCTGCGGGCAGCTGTGATGCTGGTGTACAACGGCTTCTCCGTGTGCAAGCGCCGCAATGGCCGTCATAGGAGCAGCAGGTTTTCGTCCTTTTTCGGACGGGCCCGACGTGTGTATCCATGTTTCATTTTGTCCTTATTTATTTCATTTGGTGGTGTATTTCTGTGTTTTAGGTAAGGCAGGTGCTACCGGGGGGGCATGTGACCGTACATGTCTTTTTTGGTCATGGGCTACAGTCTAAGAATCGGCTCGTGCGAATTTGTCGTCCGTGGTGTTTGGTTGTAAGATGATTTGTCTTTCCCCTGCAGCAGGCGGTTTGCTGTACTGCTGCGGTTCACGGGTGCCCGGGGGGGGGGGGGGGGGGGGGGGGGGAAAGGCCCCCCGGGGTTTCCCCCCCCCCTGGGGGCAAAAATGGGGGAAGGGGGGAACCCCAAAAACTTTCCCAATGGGTTTCCGTACCCAGCCCAGGGGAATCCTTCCCCTTTAAAGGGGGGGGAAAAAAAAAAAAAAGGGGGGCGCAAACCCACCCCCCCAACCCCCCGGGGGGGGGGGGCAACCCGGGGGCGTTGGGTTTTTTGAAGGGGGCCAAAAGGGGGGCCCCCCCCCCCCCAAAACAAAAACGGGGAAGGGGGGGCCCCCCCCCCAAAACCCAACCCAACAAAGGGGCCCCCATTCCCCTAAAGGCCCCCGGAAAAAAAAACAAAATTTTTTTTTTGCAAAACGCCGGGGTTTTTCCCCCCACAAAAAAAAAAAAAAGGGG
>FN648498.1:379331-412896 GCA_000310025.1 Ectocarpus siliculosus
GGGGGGGGGGGGGGGGGGGGGGGTAGAGAGAGACATCAGACAGACAGACAGGCAGACAAGCAGACAGAGCGTAGACTGGCACCACAAAAATGCGAAACGCAATGGTTATCCATGCCCCATCTGTAGCCGTTTGTACAACCAACACACCTGTAAACGGGCGTCGACAGACTGTAGGCGGGCGTCGACAGACGTGTTGGTGTTTACTACAATCATATTGCTAAGACGTACCAGTACTCTCCGCACACACACCGGGTTTTTGCGCACAGAGTAGCAGCGTGGCAGCATCAGTACGCAGCCGCACAAACCTCATCATGAACAAAGATGCCTAGACGTCTACGTGATCAACAGAAGCTACTGTGCAGGGCGTCGTAACATGCACGCTGCTGTAACGCTTTTGCTTTGTACTGCTGCTGCGCTGCTGTTGCTGTAACTTGTAGCATACAGCCAGTTGACCTTGCATTTGTTGTAGGCGACAGACAGCAGTTCCTGCCTCACCATTCGAGGCGCTCTCGTCTTTTCTCATCACGAAGCGAATACAGGTGGGAAGTGGACATTTTTCCACCACTCCGCTCGCTTGCACGTGCTCGTGTCGGCGTGCAACTCTGATTGGTGTGCACCTGACCACCACCAAGCCAAAGCTGAAAGGGCCAAAGCTGCAACAAGCAAGCCGTGAAGCGGAGCAGCAGAACCAAGCACCGGAGCTCCGTGACTCGAAACAGAACCAACCTATCCCAAAGGGGTATGTACCTCCCTCGTGAACGCGTGTGCCCCCGACGCGGTTGCACTTGCACTGGTTGACGACGACACTGCTGTCATGAGAGGTGCCTCGCGTTTCTGTACGTGTCTTCAACGCAATGAAGCAGGATTTCTTCTTCTGCACACCAGTGGTCCAATTAACTTCAACACTATGAATCCATTGCTGTCTATCCCGGACTCATATCTGTCGAAGGGCTAAAAGAAAATAATTGAAATTCAAAAATTCCAATGAGCGAACGCATCCACCCGCCTTTCGACAGGGTGGCGGCATAAGGTAGCACATGCTTCCGCCAGACCCACATGAGCGCTCGGACACATCGCGGGTCGCGCCCAAACAATCAACCACGCCTTGGTGTGTCATGTTTTTTATTGATTTTCTCGGTCAAGCCCGAACCCCGCAAACGTTTGGCGTCTCTTGTAAGCGTTTGTGCCAGAGTAACAACGAGCTGGTTTTGCACATCGAAACTCCGCGCACATTTCTTGTCACCGCCCCCTAGAGCCATGCAGAATAAGCATACTCGCCGCTGCTACAGTACAGCCTGCTGGTTCATCTCGCTCAACACGCGGGACCGCCATCATAAAAGCTAGATCCCGAAGGGCAGCTCGGACACAAACCCCATGGTCTTCGGCAAAAAAATTGACGACAAAACCTCGAACAAACAGTACCGCTGTTGCGACCCATCTTCAAAGGTACAAACAAGACAACGCCCGTTCTCCTCTAACTGCGGTTGTCCACCAATATCTCGATCAATACTGCCACGACCAAACGAGAGCTGTACACAACTTCAGCCGAAAAACAAACTACACGAGGCGCTTTCTCTCCAAGGCATCAAGAAAACCAACTCAGCCACAAAAAACAGCCAAAACGGGAAGAACAGAAACAAAATTGGTCGTCTCCCAGTGCAACAAATCGACCTTCCATCTACTTCCACAGCTTGCGGATGGACATGTTCATGTCGCTGTCCTTCTTCATGACCTTCGCAACCGACATCTCGAAGTCCTCCTGCGTCACGTGGATGCGCCGTTCCCGTAGCGCGAACATACCCGCCTCTGTGCACACCGCCTGGCGACCAATAACGCCAACCAAGAAGGAAAATAAGGCAAAAGCACGCGCGCGGATAGGAGAGGGGTTACGAGGGAACGTGAAACATATTTACCCCTTCTTCCGAGCCCCGATCAGCACCCAGCAAGCATTCCACGCTTGTTGATGTATACCTATGCTCGTAAGAAACGAAAAAAGCAGCAACTACGAAGCAGCAAGTAGACATCGGTTTGCTCCCGTATAAAGGAAGAACATGCCGAACATCGATCCCCAAAGTTTCTGAAAGCCAACATGTATACGCTTTCCGTTCAGTTGTTCAGAGAACCCACGCGCATGCCGTGAGCGTGCCGGATATACTACAACGCCACGAGGCGAAACCGTTCCATGAAAGGTTGTAACTGCCAGAGTAGGAAGCATGCTGCCATCTGTGTAAACCACCCACGCATTTGAAGCCACCCAAACAGATGCAAGGTTCTGAGTGGATATGTCCTCTCAAGACCCACTAGCAACACGGAGGGACAGAGAGAGAGAGAGAGAGAGAGAGAATCACCAGCAGTGCATGGGGAAGGACGCGAGGCCAAGCCCAATAATACCCCGACCGAGTGAAACAAACGCTCTACATCGGTCATCACTTGATATTGTTGCAGGAGGTATTGGTTGCCTCAAGCGTGGTGCGTTAAAGGAAATGTACCACCTAAGCCCCTGACTCCAAAAACAGTCCCAAGCATCGGGACGGCAGGCGAAGCCACGTTCCGTTTCTTTCCTTCCAATCAAAATACGCAAATAAGCGTTCAAAATACCCTTGTTTATGTCCAGCTTGGGGGCGTTAAATAAAATTGCTGACACGCAAAACCCACCTTACACTCCGCGCCGGAGGCGCTCGGCATCTTCTCCGCGATGACCTTGAGGTCGATGCCGCGCAAAAGGTTCATCTTGCGCGAGTGGATGCCCATGATGTCCATGCGCGACGTGAGCGTGGGGTGCGGGAACTCGATCTTGCGGTCGATACGTCCGGGCCGCAGGAGGGCGGGGTCGAGGATATCGATGCGGTTTGTCGCCATCACCACCTGCGCGTTTGCGATGCAGGAACTATAGTCAGCTTAGGTCGAGGGCGAGGGATACCGAGACATGGAGCCATATGACCCACACTCGGGGTGTAATGAAACGTTCGTTGCACAAGAGGAGCCCTCCGTATTGCGAGAATGGAACACACATACATAGGCTGGGCGTCATTTTTGGCCGGGGGGGGGGGTCTATTCTATAGGCTTTAGTATCAGATAAGCTTATACTATAAAGACAAAATAGGTTTTACGTTAAGCCATACTACCCCGTAAACAAGTACAGCCGCCAATTTGGGTCCCGATGGGGGGGCGGGGTACAGGTTTTCCATTCTCGCAAATGCGGAGGGACCCTTGTAGTGTAGGCATCGTGTCTCCCCCTCCCCCGCCTCCCCAAGAACGCCTGACCCGAACAAGACAAATCCTGTGCGCGTGAGTGACAAAAGGCCTCGCGCTAGCCCATTCCCTCGGGTGTGCACTGGAGGTGGCTGGTTGCACGTAAAACCATCTGAGCTCTGCACAAAACAGCAACGGAGTCTGGTTCATCCCTTAAGTTTCCGGAAACTGCACTCCAACTCGCATCCCGTCTCAGCTTTGTGAGAAAAACTGCCGGTGCCATACAACATCACCACTGACCTTCCAGAAGGAGGTCGTGCACAATCCTAGACACGAAATCTAAATCGTCAGCCGCCAACATCACTGAGACTTTTCCCCAACCATATCAAGTTGACCGCCTCGAAATAGCTGCTCTTGCCACACGCATGTCGAGGTTGTATCGGAACCGTGGAAACGACACCCGGCTTATTCTTCACAATCGTGCATTTCAACATGTGAAATGCGAAAAAACACCCCGGCTTTGCGGCCTACATCAAAACTCCACCCAAGAGGGAAACAAAATCGGTCAACACGCAAACAATCTCGCCAGATGTGAGACAACGGAGAGCCAAGAGCGTCAACACGCTAGCAACCACGCACATGCCTTGATCATACCTCATGAGCAACTCGTATTCTATCTAGCAAAAAATATCTACTTTTGAAACACGAGGCTGGGCACTTCTTCTCACTTTACACCTGCCAATCCACGGGTCTGCTCGTTCGGGGTTTCAACTGCAGTTGGTTGGCATGTTTTTATCGCTCAGCGCGGTCAAAGCTACAACAGAGAAAACACACGCACACACACCTTGATGTTTTGCGTCGGCTCGAAGCCGTCGAGCTGGTTGAGCAGCTCGAGCATCGTCCTCTGCACCTCCGAGTCCCCCCCCTCGCTGCCCTCCACCCGGCTGCTGCCGATGGAATCGATCTCATCCATGAAGATGATCGATGGGGCCGCCTCTCGCGCCATGACGAACAGCTCGCGCACCATGCGCGACCCCTGTAATCACCCAATCCAATACAACGCACACTTGTGTTCATGGCACTGCCCGTAGAAGCAAGGTATAACCACGCGCATGCATACATTCCGCAACGGGTCCCACGACGCTACCTGCTCCGTGATATCCATGTCCTACCGTAACTGATGCGGCGGGGCTGGTTCTATCGCACACAGCCCGGGCGTTGTTAAAAAGCGTAGCTCTCGCTGTGTGCTCCTAACCGAGTGCGGGGACCTCTGCACGGAAAACGCATACGATTCGGTAGTCCGCGTACTGCATGTTTCGCGGTAGAACGACGAGAAAAAAGACACACACACGCACATACGCTACCGTTTCTGTCTTTTATCCAGATACACAGCTTAGCCCCATGCCGCCCCCTCACGAAGTCCTCGACAATGACATTTACAAGTGTTTTGTGTTTTCAACCGCACCGAGACTGACGTATTTTCAATGCTTGGCCGGTTAGCGCGGTCGACGCAAAAAAAAAAAACACACACACACACACACACACCTCCCCGATGTACTTCTGCACCAGCTCCGACCCCGACACGCGGATGAAGGTGCAGTCGGTGTGATGTGCCACGGCCCGTGCCAGGAGCGTCTTCCCCGTCCCGGGGGGTCCGTACAAGAGGACGCCCTTGGGCTGCACGAGGAGGGACAACGGCGGGTGGGGAGGATGAGCGTTCCCAGCTTTGGCCACGTCTTCTTCAAGAGTCGCCGCCGCGGCAAGAGCGTCGAGCAAACCGCAAGGAGACATTTGCGAGCTCGGGGCACATGTGGGGCGGGGATGTTGCTCTTCAGTCTACCTTGACCATTGGCAGTGATGCCGCCACGAGAACAACGTGTTGCTAGCCATGATGACCCTTCGTCACAATATACGGGCGGGCAGTATTGTCCAAAATATTCAACGTGGCCGGAGTCGACTGGTATGGGGTGTAGATCCGTGCTTGCCTGAGCGACGCCCAGCGACTCGAACAGCTCCGGATGCTTGATAGGTAGCTCGATTACTTCCTTGATCTCCCGGATCTGCTTTTCCAGCCCACCGATCATGTCGTAGGTTGAGTCCGGCACCTTCTCCACCTTCATCAGGCTCACCAGCGGGTCCACCTGCAAGGACAAGCGAAGGTACAGCAGCACGAAGGTGTACATGTATCCAAAAAAGGCGGACATCAACTCGACAACAACAGGTACTGAAGTGTTACAGTAGAGGATAGTGAAGGACTGCGCCAAGAAAGGGTAAATCATCAAGGACGACGACAAGCAAACAAATGAGTCGGAAACAACTCCTCCTGCTGCAGGGTGCGGGACTGTTAGCAACACCGTCGAACCTAAGTAGCCGTTGCCTCGCGCGGTGGGAAGGATCGGTGATGCAGCCAAACCCACGAAGAGCCATTGACAATAAAAGCTCGTACTTTATTGCACCACGACAGCGATGGTTTCGCGGCCTTGCTCTGGTGTCACCGGCGCAGAGAAAAATACGCTTACAGTACAGCAAGAAGTGCCGTCCGATCAAAATACAGTTAAAGGTGTCGGCGTGGGTCCAGGCGCAGCCGGAGTGAGAGTCGCCGCTGACACATCTCGTCCAGAATTAACCCAGAGGATATCGAACCACCACGCGACTGCCGCAATCGTGGCGGTCCGTCGTGCGATATACAAGCAGGGCCATCTCGACCCTTTCCCAAAACGGACGAAGGACAGCCTGTGTTCCGCGGCACCACAAGTAGCTTATCACCCTCACAATACTCCCTCCCGGCGTACCTTTGTCGGCAAAATCTTGTGGAGGACGTACGAGTCGTTGCGCAGAGCGACGCGCGTGTTGGGTGTGCACTTGTTGACATCGATGTCTTTGTCGATGTCCACCACGTACTTTCCCTCGGGATTCACCTTCACCAGGACCTGCATCAAGTCCAGGGTGCAGTTTGCATTTGGTAGTCGGTCATACGGTAGCTACTACACACAGGGTGAAGCAGGACTTGCTCAGCTTCACAGCAGCAGTCGCTTCCGCATGGGCATCTCTTTCAGCTAAGCTTTCGCCTGGCCTCTACCTTCAGCAACTACGTGTTCGGTTTTCGGTAAGCCGCGAACTCTCTGGCAAACTCGAGATTCGTCCGAACACCATTTTTTTTTTATTTTTCAACCGGGGGTGGGCTGAGGGAGTTGATGTGTGGGGGCGTGCGAAAACAAAATAGGTTGAAATCACATCCCAGAGCGTGACCGCCCGTGGTGTCATCCCGCTTCTTCCTGTTGTATCTAGAGCACAGCTGGCGTTCCAGAAATGCACCCGACTTCACCCACGCTGCCGATAGCGCACAAATATTGCTGAAACGCTTGAGAAGAACCTGTCTTGCCAACGAAATGCCTGCCGACGGGGAACTCACTCCGCAAAAGGAACTACTTCGGTGTGCATCGTTGACCGCTAATTTCCTGCAGATCAGGTGGTACGTGGTTGGATTGAGGGAGCCGTGTAGGTCGACCACTTCAGAAAACGTTCACCGCATCACAGAAGGACGGCACCTTCTGCCGTCGGTGCGTGATTGAGTTTGAGTGTTTGTTGAGGATTCTCAGCGGCGGAGTGCGGCAAAATAACAGCAGCAGTGCCTTGTTGGATGACAGACTACTGCTGTGGGTAGAGCGTTGTACAACGTCAAACACCTACGACGCGACGATGGCCCACACGGTCTGTGCGCGTGCATAAGGTGCAACTTCCCAACGTCGGCACGTAACGTTATTCCACAATACGCCCAGGGGTATGTAGAAACATCGAGATCACAGCAGTATAATAGATACCCCCGTGCCTTCGTTCTCAGGAGCTACAACTCCCAAGGGAAACGGGAGAGCGAGAGATGCACACAAGCACAAACATCGAAACGTTTAACAAAATCAGCATGTAGAGTGTGCACGCCTCGCACCTTCTTCTTCCCCATGGCCTTCACCACCTCCCCCACGTACGATCCCGACTCCTGCAGGTGGTGCAGCTCCTCTCGCAATAGCCGGACCTTGGCGTTCAGCTCGTTGCGTTGCGCCTTGAGCCGCTCGAGGTTCTGCGTCCGATCCCTCACCACCAGCTCCATCTCGTCGATTTTCCCCTGGTAGTACGAGTGCACCCCGAGATCTCGCCCGGAAGAAGCTGCTGTCATTGCTCCTGCACCCTTTCCAGCGGCGGGCTCTGCTGTTGTTGTTGTTCGTCCTGCCACCGCTACGGCCGCCATCCTTCCCCTACAGCGGTGCGAGAAGACCCGCGCGCAGACTTGCTACGTTCCACCGCAGAGAGCGTGATTCGTCAAAGATTTCGCCACCCCGAAAGTTGCCCAGTGGATGAAGGCTGCACTAAGGGAACTGTATAGTGCGTGACAGTGAATGCAACGCTCCCCTCCCTACTCACTTTGCACCGGCACGCGGTTTGGTATGTTCTCTCCCGAAATCCGAGGGGGCTCGCAATCAAGATATAGTGCATACCCGGAAGTTGTTTCTCACGACACCGCGGAAACCCCCCGCCTCTTCCCGACTGCATGAGCTTGGGACTGATGATGCTGTGACTGCCCAGCCCTCCGTGACACAGCATTTCACGAGAACGCTGCTACATTGTGGAAGCGATGGTGTGTCTGTTGTAAGCGATCGGTTTGGCGGTGACACGGTGTCAATATCGTATCTAGAACCGCGTTGCCTCGTGTTTGGCCGTTGTGTGTATTGCGTGTGATCCGATCTCTGCATAATCAGCAGCAGCCTACACCCCTGCACAACGCTTTGAGAGTGCGCACAACTACAAGGAGCTTGTGAGAGCAAGCTGAAGGCGCGCGCGACAGCTCGGACGTGAAAGTCGTAGTTTCTACGCGATGGAACCAACGCCAAGCTTCGTCGATCTCACGGGCCCGTGTCCAGGTCCAATGCTGGCAGCGACAACTGCAGCGGCAACACCCACGGCACCGCCGACAGAGGAAGGGTACAGCTCCCGGCAACGGGAGAGGGTGACAGGCTCGGGCGCGGCAATTGGTGCACTTCAGCGGGAGAACGCGGCCCCCGAATCGCGCAACATGGCTTCGGTTTGTTTGCAGTGCCCCCAACCGAGGTATGCCGCACCACCACAAGCGACAAAAGCGCTCTACGATTCAACCAATAGGGCAGGCGGACGGACGCGGCCACAGGCAGCACAGCAACGACCATTCCTCCAAGCACGGAATCCGTACGCAATTCCGCGGAGACCAGCAGCGGCGGCAGCAGCAGCAGCAGTAGCAGCAGCACGAGGAGCAGGCGCAGCGGTGTCGGCAGATTCGCCACTTGATTCGAAATCTGGCCCACCCGGCAAGGACGGGGATGCTTGCGACAAGCTGAAAAAGCGCAAGAGGAGTACTACATGTAGCACTGGGTCATCACGCGGAGCTCCTGAGGCGGTGAGTGGATTTGCTGGCTTATTGTATTCGTGGCGCCGTGCTGGGCACAAATGGCTGTTGTCGTTTATATGCACTAGAAGGTTACATACGGAGGCTGGATGTTGTACCTGGTTTGCAACAAGTCGGAAACGAAGAGACCGCGGACGTCGGTCGACCTTCTTCTGCCTCAAGCTCGTCGTAGAAACGAAGGAAGGCTAAGGCACAGCCACTGCGACCTGGTAGGTTTTCCTGCCTTCCTTGTGGTTGGCGGCAGCCTGCTCTCAATGATTTCACGGTTTTTTTTTTGCGCCGAAGGACGTGCTCTTCCGTGTCACGCCGGGTGAAACGGTAAATGCTCCTTGTTTTGGCCATTAACCCTCCTAGCATTGGAAGCCCAAATGGAGACACTTGGGGGACTCAAATGCCTATTTACGGCACTGTATTCACCCTAGGCTCCGCTGTGTGCCACGCACGTGAGAACCCTTGGTCTATCATGTTTGGCTGAGGTGGTACGCTGTGTGATATGCTGTGTGATGCCTCTCCTGGGCCTCTGACTTGCCGTACACATCTCCCAACCCGCGTGCCCCCTACAGTAGGTTGTAAAACTGTACATCGCCTGGTATTGGAAAATCTGCTGACTTGGCTTCAGCATGGAACATGTCCCCACGTGTTTTGGGGACACTTTTCATATTGAAGCCAAGTCACCCTTCGTCTGGCAAGGAACTCAGATTATTTGGAGGGACTGTAGCCCCTCGACCGATGGCTGACAAACAAATTTGCGACATTTTTTTTTGCGCGGACTGGGTACTAGGAGGGTTAAGCACGAGATGCGCGATGAAACGGCCAAACCAAAGCTTGATTAATTGATATCATACTACCATATCGGTAGGTCTATTATAGAAGCGGCGTTATAAGTTTCGGAGCAAATGATGAACGACGTCAATAAGTTGCTGTTGCTTGATATTCCAACGCTTTCCCTATCTTCACAGGACGGCGAGCGGTGCAGCATATGCCTCGACCCATGGACATCGAAAGGCAAACACAGGTAGGGACCTCGTACGATACCGTAGAGACAACGTGTTGGCGATTCTTGTGGTATCGGACCCCGCTGCTCTATCATGTAAACCTCACGTTGGAAACCTGGGAAATCAGAGTTTTGCACTCGAGTGTGGGTATCATGTGCTGACGTCTAACATGGATTTCTTTCGCCCTCACACCGCGTGCACTAATGCTATTGTCTCTTGCATTCCCCAGGATTTGCACCCTTCTCTGCGGACACCTGTTCGGGCAATCATGCATCGAGAGGTGGCTGAAGGTAAGCCGCCTGCATCTCTGGCGCCTCTGCGGAGACTCGAATCCCTTTTCTCCCTCGCGCTATCGTTTTGCATACTCCGTGTGGGTGAGCCGTGGCTCGGTACGATGGCCCACCCTCTGGATATTTCTTGCTTTATCTTCTGTGGGTGCCCCCACCGACGGGTCACCGAATCTAAGTTTCCCCCCCCTTGTGGTCGACTACCAGACAGGGGTGAAGTCGTCGCCGTGAACAGGAGATGCCCAAAAATGTACATGTCGTGGAGATAACGCGGTTCGAATTGTGGGCGTTGACCGAAAGAAGTAGCGATATTGATTTCATGACCTTTCTCATCATTCGCCTTACGGGCAACTTCTTGTCGGAGGAGAGGCATTCGCGGTAGTAGAGGTTCGGTGGTTGTCGCCATAGCCTGGAGTAAGGTTACTATAGCGCGATTTCACCTCTGCAACCAGCCAGTAGTGTCTCAGCGACTGCGGTTGATCCTCCCCCGCACGGTTCATGTCCTCATTGTTGTCTCGCTTTCCTGCTCTTTCTCGTCCCGGAAAAAGGAGAGGCGAAGCTGCCCCCAGTGCGGCACCAAGGTGGGGGCAAAGGGCACCAACAGAATCATCCCGCTCTTCCTCCACAACCTGGTCGCACAGGACACGGGAGAGCTGGAAACGGCGCGGACGCTTCTCGAAGAAGAGAAACGCCTCCGTAAACAGGTGTGGGGTGCCCCCCGTTTGTCTCTTGGACGACGTCAAGTTTGGCCGCGTGTAGGAGCTCGAGTGGCGCTCGCCCAACGTATGGCCAACTTGCATAGTAGAGACAACAAAAGCCGCTGCAAGCACAAGCAATTGGATGCCCAGTCCAATGCTGCAGCTTCTTTCAGTGAGGCTTAAGACAGGGCGACACGCTGACCTGAAACATCTCGTGACACCCTCACAAGACATGCTCTCATCTCGGCTCGGAGTGAACACCCAATGTTGATGTTCTCACCGAGGTGTGTGATGGCAACAACAAGTGCAAGGCAGTACGAACGCCTGCGTGTCAGGTGGTATTCACCGCATGCCATCGACGGTCCACCGGCCTCAAACCTTCACTGACCTGGTCCGCACCCATGATTCTCTCCGATGCCGTCGCCCACCACCCAGTGCGAGGCGGAGAGGGTGCGGGTGTCCATCGAAAACGCTAGCCTGAAAGACCGACTCTCGCGACTAGATCAAGGCGGTGCCGGCGTCGTCTCATCCATTGTCGCGCGAAGCCAAGGAAGCGTTTCTACTCCGGGGTGCCCTAAGCCAAAACGGACCTTGAGCCAACTCGCTACTCCTGGGGGTGCAGGGCCCGGGGTGTCCTCAGTTGCGTACAGCAGCAGCGTCGACATTGGCAGTAACAGTTTCATGACACCCTGCCCCAAAATAAGCCATTCGGGCCCCGCCGTGGCCTACCCGCAATTCAAGACTCCTCCGCCGCGACGACCGATCGGTAACTTGGATGTTGGCGCCGGCGGCGGTAGCGGCGGTTGGGGCTTGGCTGCCACGGAAAGCGGGAGCGAGGGGGCGGCGGTAGGCAGCACTGTCGCCGTGCGATTCGAGCAGTTGCTCTCGCGGGATGTGCTCTCGGGAAGGGTGGCCGCGTTCGCCGGGGGAGCGGCTGGCGCGCTGGTAGTCTCGCAAGAGTTGGGCATCGCCGGTGGGTCCCGGGGTTCGTTGCGGCATGGAGTCACGAAGGTGCGATGCGTGCGTTAGGTGTGGTTCGAAAACGTCCGGTCCAAGCTGTTCCGTCCACGGTTTCTTGGCGAGTACCACGTCGAGAACGATCCTGCAGCATGATCCTTTCACTCAAAGTGGCGACAGACTGTAGGGTGCGATCACAGCAGTTGCCTCAGTTTTTGCTATTTGACTCGTTTTTTAGTCGTGGCGCCCTCTCGGTATGGTGTTTGTGTGTGATGTATTGTTGTGCAAGCCCGAAATAATATTCCCCAAAAATAACAACACCACGTTGGCGCCAAGTGATCCCCGTGATATCCTTTTCTCATCGTCATGCTGCATGAAATCCTGGATACCTGAAGGACACGTGCGCATTTTCTGCGAACACAAGAGAAGACGCTTCGAAAGAATCCGCCTTCGACAACCAAATCACCGAACTAGTGTAGCAATCCCGCGAATGATGGGGGGCCGTATTTCCGTCCGCTCGCCGATTCCTTGTCGCAGTTTAGCCTTGCGGATCTCCGTCACAACAAGAGCATCCATCTGCACCGAGAGCAGGTGAGAGATGTCAAGTTCTCCGCAGACGGTGGGAGCGTCGGGTACATCCTCAGCACTTCCTTCGACAAGACGTTAAAGGTCAGTGAATCAAGCCTTTGGTTTCGCGCTATCATAAGTCCTTTCCCGGGGTAGAGACTGATAAAGCGATATCGGTCTCATTAACCAACGTAGGAGTAAAGCTGCCGAGAGTCAGAACCACCGAACAGACGGAGCTCCAAACACACAGACAACAGGTCACCGCTGGAAGAGATCATTCCGACATGCAGGTCCGCAGGTGTAATTTTACCACGTGTCGACCGGTTAGTACGAGATGTCCGCTGCATCTCCCCCCGGGGTTTCCACGAGGTACTACATGTTTCAAACATTTTCTGTGCCTTTCACGCGGAAAGTGTCCTCAACGAGAGAACCGCCGAAACGGATACGGCGACGGTTCTACCATATTGTTTCCATGATTGGTCGCTGGCGGTAGGTGTGTGATCTCCGGACGGATAGCGTCGTGGTGCAGTATGAGCTGGAGGGGAGCGGATGGTCTTGCCAGTGGAGCTCCACAGCCCCAACCCAGGTATGACCTCTACGGCGAAGCTTTTCATTTATTGTGGCAATCGTGCTTGGCATTGTGTTGGGTTTCCTCAGTCGATGCTTGCACTATCCTGTTTGTGTGGTGTACGGACGCAAGGGATGGGCGGTAAGCGCTCTGACATGATTCAGTGGCGGCAACAGCTGTTGAGATGAGGAGACCCAGGGTAGCAACCCAGGGACACAGGGAAAAGCCTCAGCCACGGGCGAAGCACACAACACAAAGCAGCATCGAAAATTGATCAGATGCCAAAGCATCGAACCTAGCGTGCCATCGATGAGAGAAGGCCTCTCCGGATTCAGCAGTGTGTTGCACAGAGCGCTCTAGCTCCGACGCTCGGGTGCAGGGTCGAAAGCCCCAATCTCTTGACACGAACTCGATGCAGATATAGCTAAACGCCACCAATCTGTTCACCCGTCCAATGGTGTAATTCGTCATACAAATGGAGGCTGTTTCAATCTCGACGTGTCTATCTTTTCAGATGTTCTGTGGTGTCGTCGATGGGACTAGGACTTCGGCGGTTCAGCTGTTCGACCTTCGCTCTACAGCGGGCGCCGTTCGCAAGCTTCGCGCCGCGGCAAGCCAGAGGCAGCCCATCCATAGCATTTGCCACACCGCCGACGATGTACTATGTTGTGCCACCATGGGAGGCGTTTGGGCGTGGGGTGGTGGTACGAAGGAAGGCGGGGTGAGCGAGGCCTGGGATCGGGAGGAGCAGGCGGCGGAAAAGCTCCAAATTCAGGTAGACACGAAAGCGTTTTTCGCGGTTCCGTCGACGAACAACATCATGCCAATGCTTTGTCCCTACTAGACGATCGTTCCATCATCTTCTTGATCTTATGGTATCGCGTATCAGCATTCCTCATGGCTCTCAAGCTGTCAAGCGACGATTGAAAGTGGTTGCAAACGTTCAGATTGCTGTTGATTTGGCCACGTTTAACTCTTCAGCTTGAAACCGCACGGTTGTTGTCTGGCGACGATCCCTCGATTCTCGGTCGCAGGCTGGAGCGTGCTGCTCTCTCTCCCAGAGCCATGGTACGGCAGCGGCAAGCAGCAGCGACGTCGACCAGCAACCCTTCCTAGTCTCTACGCGGGGTTCGTCAGCAAGCCATACCGTCTTTAGGCTAGCGCCGGCGTCCGCTTGCTCTCGGCAAGCAGCCGCTGCCGCCGGTGTTGGAGAAAATCCTACAGCCGAGAGTCATAAGGACCAGGAGGTGGCTGTCGAAGGACAGCGAGATGCGGGAGGTAACGTGGCGATGGAGGAGGATCAGAGCGAGGAAAAGTTTGAGTGCGAGCATGCTGTGGAGCGACAACCTTCGTCTCTAGGTTTTGACACGTCTTTGGCGCGGCTGTCAGCGGTGGTCGCACGCCGTTCGTGGGCGGACAGGTGGACGCGATCCCCCCGCGTCGCACAGGTACAGGCCAATGCTTCATTTCGTTGAGAACGCCTCAGATTATTTTTTTGTCAGGGTCAATGCGCCCTTGAGCCTTATTGCCACGACCAGAAACAGCCAACCATCGTTAATAAACAAGTTTCAACGATCCTCCGCGATCGTGACATCAACAGAACGCGCACCAAATACCTGGTAGGCTACAAGAACAAGAGTCTCGAGGGCACCCATCGCAGAACCAGTCGCGCGCGGATGAATCTACTATTGTAGGGTTCGGACTGACGTGCTGACCGTGTGAGGTTGTTGCGTGAACGCCGTATGGGTGCTGCAAAATCGATTCGCCTGTTGCACGCCCGGCCACCTGTTGTGACGGGCTCTGGCTATACACTTTCCTACAGGGACACCAAAGTCAGCACACGCTTTCGAGGTCGCTGCTGTGGGATCCGTCCCCAGGGGATGGCCTACTCATCGCTGGTGGAGACGAACGGACGAAACAGGTGGGTATTTATATTTGTGAACGTCCGTTGGTATGTCACAATCTCACAGCGCGTTGATTGAGGAAGGGGGCCTGCGTGAGTCCTTCTACGTTTTGGTCGTGATTTGTCCCTGCATTTTCCCGAATCGTTGAGCGTTCTGCATTCTTAGGCTGGGCCGAACGGAAGCACTTGCGGACACTTGCTGCTTCTACCACTGGTTCTATTTGGCTACTGACTCACCATGACAGTCGAAATATTGGTGGGAATCTGTTAATTGCGGCGAGTAGAGTATCGGGCCCAGTGTACGACCTGGTTCTCGTACGTTTATTGGCAGAAAAATGGATAGTTCTGGCTCGTGGGAGGGTCAGAGGGTGATGGTGTGTCTCCCGTTCCGCTGTCGACCAATGTGGCTCTTGTTGACCGCGATTTATTCGATACCCATATGCGAACCGCGGGTGGGTTGTATCACGTGTCCGGCTTAACGGGGTCCTTCCTCCCTCGTACCCCCCCCCCCCCACTCCCTCTCGCGTGGAATGTTCACCTCTGGTCAGCCCTGGATGTGGGACGCGTCGACTGGAGACGTGTGCAATCGCCTCGCTTCTCACCGCAGTCCCGTGTTAGACTTCGCTTGTCTCCAGGACTATTCGTCCGGAAATGGCCTGCTGTCTGCCGTTAGTCAGAGCGAGATCAAAGTGTACAAGACCTGTGCACGATAGATGGTAAGGCAGTGATCGATGTCGCATCTTTCATTCCCCGTGCTTGTGCAGCAGCAGCAGTACACATACAAGTATCAACGCTGGAGCTTAACCTGTCCCAGGAAGAGTGGCGCTTAGTGTTCGGGTAGAGTTAAGGGTTGGACGGAGCTGCGGGGGTATTGGGACGCTATGTTCGGAGCTCTGCCATCGAACTAATGGTTTGTTGTTGCTGGCTAAGCGTTTCAACGCGCTTGCTCGTCTCCGAAGGGTACCGTTGCACTCCTTGACGGTTCCACAACCAGCTCTGCCAATTTGCAATTGGGGAATATTCCCGCCCTCCCGACCAAAATTGACATCGATGTCCATGGTTTCCACTGGGAGCGCCCCTTCGAAAGAGTGCACTGGTAGACCTCGACTGCAAGGTGCCCCCCTCGTTCCTGCCCCCAGAATTTTCCAAAAAGTATGCCGTGTAGTGGGTGCGGGGACTGCTCGTGTATACGTGTGCGTTTTCGTCGCATTTAGTCTGGGCGCCAGTATGCGCCTTACGGTACGTATGTATTGGACTCACCAGCGGGGGTAATGCAGGAAGGTAAAACCCTGGACCTTCTCTTTCATTTTCTACTCCCAACAAATCTCCCTGCGGTGTTGGTTGTGATTTATCTGCCGTTTTACCTGGCACTTCATGAGAAAGGTGTCGTGGATCGTATTTCGTGCCGAGCAGGGGGACTGTTTGGGTTGCTCAGAGGAGTGCTGATGATCTACGGGGCCTCCGGGGATTACTACATGGATGATGCTGTATGGTGGACATGATGCGTGGGGGCCCTATGAGCTTCTCCACTTGTCTACCACTCTCTGATCAACAACTTTATATACGTGTAGTCAACATTCTTTCTCTTTCGGCCTGTGACAAAGCTGCCGCACCCAAACATAAACAACTCCTGGTCGACCGTAATCGTTACCCGATCGAAACCTTCAAACTTGACACAAAATTGGAACTATATCGGGCAAACGTTGATGTGGACAAATGTACTACAATAGATCACTTGTCTCTTTCGCTCCCGAAGCCTCGACGTTCCACGCAGCACTTGGTGCTGCGATCATTTGAAGGATGTGCCCTCCCGGTGCAGCGAGGGCTCTCAGCACCGGCAGGGAATATCCACAGAGGCGAGAACCCCTACCCGCGGTCGGAAGCCTCACCAAATCCAACACTTCCATCAAATGATCCACTCCGTGGAAGAGAATACATTAGAGCCTCATTTCTTCTTCCTTCATCTCTCTTTGTGGTGCTACCCTTCAACGTTTTACGCGAGAAAGGTTCAGCAGCCCCTTCATTAAATGTATCGTATTTCCACCCCACATTGCTCATATATGTACCATTCCAGTGATGTCAAGCCCGCGACATTTCCAACTGACCACAGGACGGGGCGGCACCAATTCCATAAGAAGGAATGATTGCCCTGCCGGGGTGAAAACAGTCGGGATGAGACTAAGGTTATTGTTGTTTTCGTTGCCTTCACCTTGAAAACGCTTTCCAGTCTGTCTCTGTCCAACACCGAGCATACGTACTGGTTCAACCATTCTCGACCATGGGCACGTACGTATTACACATCCAGAGTGCGTCTCAACAACTACGGGGAATTATCTTGTCGTATAAGCCCTACACAAAATGAAGATTCCAATACACGTTACACCACAGCCTCTAGCTTGAGTCGGAACAATGATGGCTCTTTGCCCTTGTCTCGCTGCCAAAACTACATGTCTGAGCCTAAACCCACATATTGACGCCTTGACAAGATTAAGATTCATGCATGTCCGTCTCATGAAATGTAGACACCCTCCCGTATCGAGATCCCAAAACCTTCATCACCATGTACCAGGAAGTTGGCTATTTCATCCTACAAGGGAAATGCAATTGCCATGGCCGCTGTTGTGGCTGAAAGACGGCATTCAAAACATGTGTACCATGCATACTCCGCAGTATGACACAAGAACATCCCCCCCAATTAAAGTCAAGATGTGGACAGGAAAGTTGACAAAAAGTGTTACGCTTGGGCAATAGCACCGATACAATCAGGTCGTTGTTGAGAATCTGACCAGAACTGCGCAACCATCTCAAAAACTTTCAATCTTTCACAGCAGGCTTTTTCCATCACGTGTCACACGTCGCAGCGACCTTGGCCACACGACTCCGGCAATCGGTTGATTGAAGTTCCACCCGAACGATAGCTGCTGCAGGGACACCGGCCACACGACTCCAGCAATACGTTGGTTGAATTTGGGCCCGAACGATAGCTTTTCCAGTGACGACGGCCACACTACTCCGGCAATAGGCTGATCGAAATCACACTCGAATGATAGCTGCTGTAATGAGGATGGCCACACGACTCCGGCAATAGGTTGATTGAAATGCATCCCGAACGATAACTGTTGCAAGGAGGTCGGCCACACGACTTGAGCAATGGGTTGGTTGAAGTCAAACTCGAACGATAGCTGCTGCAGGGAGGTCGGCCACACGACTCCGGCAATAGGCTGATTGAAATCCCGCCCGAACGATAGTCGTTGCAGGGAGGTCGGCCACACGACTCCGGCAATAGGCTGATCGAAATGCAGCCCGAACGATAGCTGCTGCAGGGAGGTTGGCCACACGACTTCGACGATGGGTTGGGCGAACAAACCCCCGATGGCCAGCTGTTGCAAGGACGCTGGCCACACGGTTCCGGCAGTAGATTGGTCAAATTCCGGCCCCAACGACAGCTGCTGCAGGGAGTCCGGCCACACGACTCCGGCGATAGGCTGATTAAAATTCCACCCGAACGATAGCTGTTGCAGGGATGCCGGCCACACGACTCCGGTAATAGACTGATCGAATTCCCACCCAAACGATAGCTGTTCCAGGCACGCCGGAAACACGACTCCTGCAACAGGTTGGCTGAAGTCATTCCCGAACGATAGCTGGTGCAGGGAGGTCGGCCACACAACCCCGGCAATAGGCCGATTGAAATCCCGCCCGAACGATAGCCGTTGCAGGGAGGTCGGCCACACGACTCCGGCGATAGGCTGATTGAAATGCAGCCCGAACGATAGCTGCTGCAGGGAGGTCGGCCACACGACCCCCGTGATAGGCTGATCAAAATCCCGCCCGAACGATAGATGCTGTAGTGAGGACGGCCACACGACTTCGGCCATAGGACTATTGAAATCCTGCCCAAACGATAGCTGCTGCAGGGAGGTCGGCCACACGACTCCCGCGATAGGCTGATTAAAACCAATGCCAAGTACCAGATGGCGCAGATGTACGGGAAACGACACGTTGTATATTGGCATATCGAAATCTGGGTTCAGCACCGGCTCTGTCATCCCTACACCCGCTGGCCCTAGCGCTACACACTGCCAGCGTTGTAACTCAAGAGATTCTGACGACGTCCACAGCTCGACAGCGGCTTTCCGCAGCAGAGTTTCCATGGGAAGCGCCCACGTCAAATGAAGAGCCTGCACCAATGGCACACGGCTCGAGATGGTTGTGTTCGGCCTGGCCTGTTGTTTGCGAGGAGACCAAACGCTTCTAGGAGTCTGATCATTTACACGGACGCGCATGATCGGGATAATTCGGCACGCTCTGCAGATGTCCAATGACGTCAGCTGCAGCTCCAGTGTCGACGAATACCAGCGCCTCTCCCCTCCCTCGGATGCTTGGCCCAAGGCGACGATGAACGCGTCGAGGCACCGTGTTTGCCCTACGGTAGGAACAATCAGCGCAGAGTAAAATGGAACGAATTTTCATCAACAATGACAGTAAGATATCGGGAGGAGAAAAATGGGGCAGAAGGAGCTCCCGTGCTCCCATGCCTTGTGAAACGTTCGGAATCGATGCTCGCTTTTTCCGGCAACAAATAAGAGGCCAACTAGACCCGAAGTAACAGATATATCAATATCTTTTGTATTCTGATCTCGTTATTCTTGCGGACGATTTCATGAAAGTGCTAGATTTGTTGAGTCTTCTGCGATCACTAGTCTCTTTGCCCCCATAAGCTTAGAGAGAACGCCAAGAGGATGGGATTTATTGAGACCATCCCTCCTGCAATACATTCAGCAACTTGAATAAACCCCATTTCGCTGATAGCGCCCCTAACACTTTGAAGAGGGTTCGAAGTTCTCGGGAGTGTACTGGGTGTGGGTTTTGAGCACACCCCAAGAGATGCCACGTAAGATGAGTATTAAGGTAACAAATTAGGGAGGGAAAGCACCTTTTGGAGGGTTTGCCTGACAAACGCAAAATAGCAGGAGTGCATCCGATTTGCGAGTAGGTCATGGCCGGGGTGACGGCGATTCACAACCGAGGGATGGTCGTCAAAACTCCAACAACATACAAACTTGCCTGCCTGCTCTCAACTCGGCGATATTCCGACAAGTGCAAAACAAGCGTGATGTGACAGGTGAACGAGAAAAACTAGCAGGGAAGGCACAGGTCGCACACTGGTACTCGCACGCAAGTGTACAGCAGTACGTATATAACCAATGTTGATTCCTAGCAGCGTGTTGGTGTGAGCGGGCGTGCATGCCTTTCTCTTGTCTCTGCTCAAACCTGAGCCTGTGCTGAATGTTTGAAGCCCATAACCCAACACGACCCCACCAGACATCAATCAATGCGTAGTATAGTCGCTATCTGACAGAGAGATTCGTATTTGGCATAAATGCTGGAATAACGTCCGGGAAACGTTTGTCTTGATGGTATAACGAGGCTACCAACTGAACCACCGGGGCGACCGGCAACTTGCTCTAAACATCAATTCCGCGCTAGCTTTTGTGAGTCTTCAGGCGTGCTGTGGTTGATAATCTTTTGATCGTTTTCAAAGGCGGGTGGCGTAGCAAGCCGTGGAGTTGTCGCCCTTCAACCCTCCACGTCGGGTGTGGGCAAGTCCATGAAATCGTAGCTGTGTGCTGGTGTTCTTCTGGGCAAAATCAGGAGATAGTGAGCCGGCAGGGCCTACGCCGGGGGGTGGACACAGAAGTACAGAAGTATACGTTCTAAATAGGTCGGGGTCTTCAATTCGAGCCCTCTCACCCATCATTGGGAAATATTGAAAGAATGATGACCAAAAAACGGGTACACCAGGTTCGAACATGGCTACAGTCGGGCACCCCTATAACACGCCGCTCGTAGAGACCGCATGGCGCCATCTGATTGGTCGACGCCGGCCACCACCCGCCCCTGGCCGTCGTTCCACCGGGTGCACCTGATCGTGGCCACTCACCCTTCCCGTACCCGGTTTTCAATTTCCTGCCCGGAAAAAGCCCGCAATTTTCGATCAACCGAACAGCCAACGCACGCATTACCCGTCAGCGAAGTCGATGCTACTTACAAAGACCCGCAAACGTCAGCAACGATCATCCATCGAATTCCGACACTTCCGTCGGCGGCGGGCGGGGGAGCACCAAACAACGGTGGAAATCTCGATTGAAGATGGATCTATCGGTCTCTCTGTAAAATAATATGTACTGTGATTGTCGTTCGTGCCCCTCGCATCCAAAAACCAGACTGGCAGCGGTAGATCATGAGCGATGAAACGGACCTCTCAAAAAGCGTATGCCATGTACCCACCGAAGCTCTAATAAGAAGACAAGAAAACAAGCTTTTGTGATAACATGTTCTCCAAAAGTGGCCGCTCGTTTGTCGCAAGTAGGAAAAGCGGCACCAAACAAAAGATGCATATGTTTTGGTGCGGGGCACACCGGAAGGTGCAAGTCGCAAATGCGAGCGCACCACACGGCCGAAGAATGCGGCAGGTTCATATGGTTGATGCCGTTGATGTCGAACACCCTGGCCCAGTGTGGGATATTGGGTATCGAATATCGATACAAAACTGATATATATCGCCGATACGCAGTATCGGTATTGCCGGTTTCCACGCCGATATTTGTCGATACGAATCGGTCGGTATTTATATCGGTATTCGATACTCGATATTTTGGCCCCCTTTTTACCGGGGGGGGGTCAGTTTCCCAGCTGTATACCCCCTTTTTTCGCTCCCCGGAGGCGCCTGCTACGCGCCTACTCCTGTCGCCCCCCACTGCCATCACAGCCACACACCACACCACAGCGCCTGTGTCTCAGCTCCTGAGAACCACATCGGTGTGCAACATGAGCCTTCAAGAATTCGGCTTTGTCGCCGGCGATAGCGCTGCCTCTGCCGAATGAGTAGTAGCAGTCATCCCCGTTAATTTTAGAGTCAGCTTGCCTCCTTACGTAGATTTGGCGTTTCCCGCAGTTTCAGCAGTAGAACTGCTACATTAGTGCGAACAGAGGCCGTACCTCCTGCGGACAATTTATGCTGTGTGAACTTGGTTTTGGGACTTGTAATACGTAATGAATGGCAAGGTGTGCTTGATTTCATGTCCGACCACTTGGTTGGGCGTGTGATGAATAGAGGTAGGTGATGTCGTCGTGTTCAAGTTTGGCAAGCGTTTGATTTTCGCACATAATGTTTTTCGCCATGTTTTTTCTTTTGTTTCCTTTTGGCTGTTGGTTTTTCTAGAGTTGATACTCGCTCGAGGTGCATTGCTGATTGTTGGGCACCCACAACTGGTGGGTGGAATTTTGCATGCATAACTTTGAAGGTAAGATAATAATATAAAACCAAGTAAGTGTTCGAGTTTTTTTCGCGTTTAAATCCTGCTCGCAGCCGAGCTTGCACTGACTCGATCGCAACCGTACGGCGGTGTTATAGTGTGTACGTGTATACACACATGCACACTGACTGTAAAATGTAAAATATATCTGGTGGACATAGCTACACAACCAACTCCTGCCTCTTGCACGATGCAGTTTTTTTTTATTTTGTATGCGCGACATCACGCCACAACGTGTGCCCGCTGTTGTTGTGCCCGTGATGTTCAACTAACTAACTGCACACACCTGGCACCTGGCAAACACCACTACTTGCATGCCGCCGGACCATGCGCGCACGTTTGACGCAGCTGTATACTTCAGATAAGGGTTCGGGTGTGCCAGGGTACGTGTAGTTGCGTAACGCTCGCTCTTCTTGTAACCTGAGGCCTTCAAAACAGCCGTATCGATATCGAGTATCGTAACTCGATACGTATCGAGCCATTTTCGGGATATCGAACAAAATATCGGTATTTGTGTTTTTTTCTCGATACGATTGGCGTATTGTATCGAACCCTTCTGCCCGACCAATATCCAACACTGCCCTGGCCTTTTTCGAGTCAGGAAATTAAAGTCGGGCACCCCATCCGGGATCGAGTAGCCACAATCGGGTGCACACGGTCGAAAGACAGTCAGGATCGGGTGGGTGCAGGCGTCGACGAATCAGATAGCATCATGGGGTCGCCGTGAGCTGCGTGTTTTGTAGGGGTACCCCACTGCCTGACCCGCTCTGCCGGCCGCACCGCGACCACCCATCAACCCTTCTATAACCCTGTCGCGGGCTGTCCTGATGGCCGATAGGTGGAGGTAGTGGCTGCGTCTACAGAAGTGCACTTTCTCTTGCTTCGCACAACTTCTCTCTCACTCTCCCGCGCTCTCTACCCCCATACTGTTTTTTTCTCGGCGAAAAAACACTGGTGATTCATTTCTTGCCATGTGTCTTCTCGGTTGTCCCTCTTTGTACAACAGAGATGAACCCCGCTAAAAAGAGATAAGGATTGCCCACTTCTCGCGGTGCAGCCGATCGTTTGGAGTTGATCCGAGTCATAGAAAGAAAAAACTGCAACAACGGCCGTTGGGAATCGTACGTCTTTGGTTTGTCGGTGATTGCTCTCCACAGACTGAAGCAGCAGCATTTGTAGAGCTATCCCCCGCGAGCTGTCTGCGTGTGTGAAAGCTACTGGGAGATAGATACATACATGTAGGAGGCACAGAAACTGAGGTGGCGAGAGTCGACAACTTTCTTGCGAGAAAAAACACCGCATGACGACAGCCAGTGCGCTCGGAAAGAAAAGAAACGACAACAATATGGGCATCTTCGAAAGGTTGTGGGTGCGATGACGAAGGGGGTGGAAAGCGTACCACTCGCGAGAAATGCAGGCGCTGTACTGCTGTGGACCCGGGGTAAGTTGTTGGGCATGTGTTACGTAGCAACACCGCCCCGTTGCCCCGACACGCAGATCTCCTGCCACAACAGGTATACTGCCCGACCCCTCTCTCACCTTCCGTAGGCATTTGCCAACTTTAACAGGTGCTACAACATCCAGTTGGGCTCGGGATCGTCTGACACTCTTCCCCCCGTCTCCTCCTGTAAGCCTCTGTGGAAGTGAAGGAGCGAGGAGCAGTGTCCAGTGTCCAGATGTCCAGAGGAGGCAGCAGTGGTTCTGGTTATCGTGCCGATTCGGGATCTATCTGAGAACAATCCGGGGCCGGAGTTTTGCCGAGAGGACACGGGCACCACGCAATTAGCGCGCGAGCCTTGCACTGGGCACGAAACACCATAATCAGATGAAAACGAGCTTGCGAGTTACGAGACGCACCCATCGCGGAAAATGGGCGTTTCTAGGTGCAAACAAGTGCCTCCTGCTTCGGTAGTTCTCTGAACGAGCAGACAATTTTTTGGGGCAATGTGATTGTGTGGGGCACTTTCCAGGAAATTTCTTTCTGCGATAGGATCGGGTAACCGCCTTGTGGCATCCCCATTCTTGCCCTTCAAGCAGTCCTGGCGTGTAGCCCCGTTGCCATTCCTGTCACACACCCAAAAAATATGTCAACACTGTACAGACAGATTTATTCCTGACTGTTGGGTCGTTGGGCCTTTTCCTTCGGCACCCTTGTCCCCGGTCGGTCGAGTACTCGCCCCATTTTCGTGGCAGTGGGGAGTCCCACAAGTCGAGCGGACCACCAAACGAACTTGTAGGGGCCGGGTTTCATAATTCACGCAATGCCCTTGTAAGCACGGTGAAATCGATATTTCCCCGTCTTCGTTTCGCATTCGAGGCATTTTCCCGCAACAAGTGGAGCCGACCCCAGCTTTGGAAAAAGAGTCTCAACACCCGAGGGAGCATCCCTTTCCAAGACTCCAGAAGCATCCCTTTCCAAGATTCCAGACTTCCACGGCTATCCACCAAAAATCACAAATGTTAGCCCTGAATTTCGCGGCAAGACTTCCCAGACCTCACCCCCGTTCCAACCCCCCCTACACAATGACGAGACCAAGTCGCAGAGACCCGTGTTCACAAACATCTTTATCTCGAGAACAATTCGAAGTCCGACCATATTCAAGGAACATGAATTTAGCAAACAACCAAGAGTTCTACGCCCGCCCGCACACTGCCGTGGTACATCCTACAAAAATTGTATGTTTGACGTGCCGTCTTTGCTTCTTTAAAATGGCAACCCGAAATCCCGCTGACTCTTCGCTTTCCGTGCGTGTATTATCGCGCCAACGGAGGGGGCAAAGAATACCCCTACCTACCGCCAAACCTACCAGCCCCATCTCTAAAGAACCGCTGCTGGATTCTCTTCCATCTCCAAAAGTCCCCTAGCATTTCCATTTCTTAGATAAGAGCCGGTTTCCCGACTAGGTTCGAGTGCAACGTTGCGTGGGACTTCAAAACAGGACAAAGAAAAAACACGGGAACACCTCACTCGTTTTATTGCCGATCCCTTTCATGAAGTATGAATAACAACAGCAGTGAAGACAGAGTAATAAAATGTATCACCACGTTATGGGGAGCTCGCTGCCTGGCAACAGACAAGTAAGCCAGGGGGCGGATCGACCGAACCGCGACTTAGCTTCTTGCAGATGAACAAAACGAAAAAACGACCTCCACCCACGGCATGGATAGGGCAAACACCGACCTACGACAAACACACAAATCATCCGCGGGCTTTGGCCCAAGACCCGCCGCCTGAGAACCTATCGCACTATACTGCCAAAAAAAAACACGATCGCGGGAGCCGGCCTCTTTCAGGGTGCCCAGCGACTCTGCGGTTCATGCCAGATGGGAACAGCCTCCCATTTAGTTCTTCTTGGACTTGAGGTACTCCGCAAACGAGGGTGCGGCGGAGATGGACTTGCGGGGGTCGGCGTGGTTCACAGGTGCGGGGTCGCGGGTGTCTGCCATGCCGCCGGTGCCCTTGTGCCCGGGGGCAGTCTTCTGTTGTATCAGAAACGACAAAAAGGGCCCACAATAATGGGGAGAACGGCATGGAGAGCGGGTTTGTTCAGCGACGTGAGATCAGCATGTTATTCAGAGGGGGGTGAAGAAGGGCGGTAACATTGCGGACGGTGACATTCAGGCCTAACAGTGTCCCAACACCTTTGTATGTCGCAGCAGGTGGCAGTGGCGAACACATGCAGAACAACGAGGACGTGTATGGCTTTACAAACCGCAAGCAGTGCCGCAATAGCATCGTCACACGCACACACACACAGTTTTGCAACAGTTTACCAACACGACCTGGCTGACTGTCTACAATTCCCCACTACTCCTCTACGTTGCAGTCATCGAGGGGTCGGCACTCCTTACAGATCGCTCCTCTATCTGTAAGAAACAAAGCGCGCGCCTGAAGAAATATTTGTGACACATCACTGTCAACATGGGGTGGAAGTCAAGAATCAAACGTGGACACTTCTCTCACCGATGAAGAACCGCTGATGACGTCCAAGGCAGACAACGAAAGTGTCACCACCAAGAAGGGTGCCGGGCATGCAAGCGGCGGAAGCGGGGACGGAAGCGGACAACAGAGTGAGGGAAAGCGTTTTGTGAATACGTGAGCACGGTATGAGAGAGGAGGGGTTAGGGTTGAGAAGGTGTGCCAGAACCCACTTTGGAAAAAGGTACCACTGTAGTAATAGTGGAATAGGTGAAAGTGGACTAGCTCAACTTACACGAAAACCTGCGAACGTGTCGGCGGCATCAACAAGAATCTTGAATGGGGCGTCGCATGAAAACGTAAGCTGCAACCTATATGCCTGTGCATAGTCGAGTCCACTGATCACCGCCCGAGAGCACCCTGCTCCAGTGCGCAACCATACGGCACATTATCCACATGCGAGTCTCTCTTCGTCAGTTCAGTTGAGGAATGCCGCTACTGTACACGCACCCAACCACGCGCACGAAATCGAACGGAGTCTATCAACAACCCTTCGAACGGCAAACAACCAGTACAAGTCCCGCCACTAACCTCGACTGCGTCGACATGTAGTCGTCGAACATGCTGGCCTGCTTCTGCGCCGGGGGCATTGCCGCCTGGGCCTCATCCTTCTTAATCCTGGCGTGCCGCAGGGGCCACCAGTCGGGCGACAGCGAGCAGGCGCGCAACAGCAGCACAAGGTGTTAGCGAATCACAACCGTCGCAACACAGCAACGCGTAAGCACTCACGCGTGTGTCAAGCAACCGGATAGTCCGCCGCAAGCTTCTGCACCCAGCCACCGGTTTTACCAACAACGCCGCACCAGATAATCCCACAGTGCAGATGAAGCCGGCCAAGAGAAGCACACCCAGATGAGCCAAAAACACAAGGAAAGCAAGCACAGACAGCTGAGCCAACCACAACAAGGATAGGCAAGGCTGTGTGTAAGCAAACACACAGTATACCTCGCCGCGGTGTATGAGTCGAACTGGGAGACCGTCTCCACCTCCGCCGGGGTAACGGTGGCAGCAGCTTCGGTCACCTTGTTTCTGCGACGAAAGAAGAGCAACGAGACACGCAACACAATCAAATCACTCAAATCACACCAACGTCCGAGTGAGTGCACTTGCTGCTGTACGTACGTTTGTGCACGGAACTGAGACGGACAATAAGCATTTGAGGTGGTATTCTTATTCGGAGCACGCTATATAGGCTCGAGAAGAGGGAGGGAGACCTACTCATGGGTGCCAATTATGCTTCCGCAAACGATCGATTGCCTGATGTACAGCACTAAGCCAAAAACATTTGACAGAGCGACTCTCCACCGAGGATATCGGGCGTTCGACGCGGCACGCACTCGAAGTGACTCAATGCCGCCGACCATGTAAGCAAGCAGCGCACAATCGGGGATCGCCAAACGCTGTGCCACCACACTGACCTCGACCTCATGTAGCTTTCGTAGAACGAAAGTTCCTCTTCAGCCGTGCACTCCTCTTCATCCTCGCACTCGATCTCGGGGACGACAGAGTCGATAGCCTCCACCTGCATGCCTCTGCAGCGGAAAACCCAAACGGAGAACAACGCGAAAGGGTCGAGCCAAGGAAAAAAACTTGAATACATGAGAGGGAGAAGCGAAGAAAATACGCTCCTTACGGTGCTTAAGGGTTCGCCGCCATGATAATTTCATCAAGTTCGAGCAAAGGCCGCCAAATTGATCGTAGCAACAACGAACACCGAATTGCAACAGAGAGAAGAGACACAAACAGCGCAGGGCCACAGCATGGCGGAGATGGAGCCTCAACGTAGCTGTAACAAGTTCGAAAAATACCTCGACGCCATGTAGCTTGCGAACAACCCTCCCTGTTCCTGCAGCTCATCCGCATCGCACTCCTCTTCCACGCAGTCAACGGGCGCAGCACCAGTCGTTTCGGTCCTGCATCACCGAACCAAACGTCGTGTGCGGCAGAACATGCCCATGCACGGGTGAGTGGACGTCCAGCATTAGGGTGTAAAAAGCAGACAAAGCGACGGACACCTAGTTCTCGCAACACCGAGAGGGTGCGTGCATTTCATTGTTGAGCACCGACCGCCATAATCGTGGGTATTTGAGTGACGACGTCCACTCGTTCATGTCTGTCTGCTCGTGGAACGGGTGTTGCCGTGACGTCCTCTACCATCCTTCGGATTTGGAGATTTTGAAGTATGAGCATGCGGGGGGGGGACCGCAGATGGATCAAGGCAGTGCTGTCTGTTTCATCCCAGGAAATGATAACCTCCCTGTCGACGTGAAGTCGAAAACTGTTCTGTCATAGATTTTGCGCTTCGGTGGCGGCTTGTGAGGCTACATGATCAACTGATAGATGCGACGAAAGTGAAGACAACGGCAAAATCAACAGTCACGATAACGGCCACAACAACTACAACGCCAATGCCGGCAAGACAAGGCAAGGTCTCCCACTAGTGGTTCCCGCAGTAGCAGCCTCCGCACCTCGATGCCATGTAGTCCGCGTAAACGGAAGACTTCGCCTTCTCCTCAAACGTCGTTGCGGCCTCGACAGCCTTCACCTTGTTCCTGGAAAAACAGAAAGCCAGACCACGCCACAGCGAACGATGCCACCGAATGATGTCAAACAACAGAGCACAATGCCGCCAAAAGGAACGGGGACTAATGCGACAGCAGTGTCAACATTTGGCGTGATCTGTATGACAGACATAGAAAGGTGGATCCACACAGTGCGACAGAAGTACATGCGCGACCGACCGCAAGAGAGAGTGCGATAGGGTTTCATTAGGTGGTAAGCCGCCACGCAAGAAGCCACGCTAGAAGCATTCGCCTCGACGAAGCCAGTCAGCGAGACAAGCAATCGAAGCAAAAAGCAAAAGGCACTTTGCACCATTGCACGGCCACGTCGACACCATGCTCGTCTCCATTGCTCACTTCGATTGCATGTATTCCTCGTAAGGGGAGAGCTCCTTTGCCGGTGCCGCGGCAGGAGCAGCGGGAGCAGCAGCAGCAGGCGCCGGAGGGGCGGCAGGTCGGCCTACACCAGGGTCCGTGACCGTCGCCCTGGGAATCCAACAGAGGGGGGGGTCGGGCAAATGCGAGTGGAGTTCCGCCGCGTTCTCGGCTCGACGAGCCTCCATCAAACGAACCGCAAGAGGCAGAATAGCAGAATACTTACCGAACGTGAATGCTAGATATGGGCGCATGCATCGAGCGCGAAACTGGTGCTACTTGTTGTGGGGTACGAGAGGGAGGGAACCATGTGACTGTCGAGGAGAGGAGGTTACTGAGGTGAACAAAGTTGCCCGACTTAAGTGAGGTGTACGCTACGTCTCGTGTGCTACGTTGTTGTGGAACAGAGTACTTTCGTGTTTTATGGGGTGCATCGAACCTCTGGTTTGTGCAAGTATGAAAGGAGAGTGACCAGACCCCAACGGGTGGGCCGCTCTGTTGAAACGAGCACACGAGGTTTTCAAGGAGCCTCCCCACCCGAAGATGTATACCGAAACAGAATATGAGCGCTGAACAACCAAGCTTTGAGCCCGACAGCATATGGGTACAACAGAGCAACGCCAAGCAAGGCACAGCACCACAGACAGAACGAAGCGCGATCTAGAGCATCGACAAACAGGCCAACGAAACAGCAGTGCGCCGCGGTACCAAGCCGCCAATACGCGATCAAAAAACCAACTCACCTCGTCGCGGTGTACTCTTCGAACAGCGACTTCTCCTTCTCCGCCGGGGGCAGCGCGGCCGTCTTCTCCCTGGTATCTCGAAACGAACCGAACAGCGTCGAAATGAAACGAAACAACGCCCTCCAAGGGGTGAGTCAAGCCCAACCCTCACCAACACGCCCGCTTCATCATGCAAACCGAGTCCGGGGACACGAGCCCAAGCCAATCGAAAGTTACAGGAAAGCCCAACTCGCAAATGGAGAGGGGGGGGATTGAAACAGCAACTGCCGGAGCACGATGTCGCGAAGAAGCGGCCATATGGACCGAGCGTGGTGCTCAGGTTCAGACTCGGGCTAAGAGCCTTGAAGCGACGGAAATCCGAATTCCTCTCAAAGTATCCACACGCACACAACGTCGTGACGGGAAATTAGAGCAAAAAAGAACAGGCCGTGTTGCCGGACCGCACCAAATAGATGCCCTGGAGGAGAGCGTCGAAATTCGACAATGGGCAAAAGATTATCATCCGACATTTCCATCACCACACACCGAAATAAGCAACAACTAACGTTCGTATCCCTTCTTCTGCTGGACGGTATTACACTAACCTCGACGACGTGTAGGAGTCGAAAAGTGAAATCTGTTGATCGGCTTCGGGAGTTACGGTCTTTCCGGAGTCCTTCTTTTGCCTGGAACCCCAGAAAAGACGAAATCATTCATGATGAAAGAAAAAAAGGCGAACGGGCCAAATACGAAAACAAGCAGGCGGGGGGAAGGGAGCGGTAAAAGCCAAAATTAAGGGTCAATACTGCAACAGAAAAATACAATGCTAGAAGAAACCACTTCTAACAGACCTCGTTTCTTCTGATAAGGGCACAGCCAGCGTAGATCGTACTGCAGTCCGCTAAATAGTTGTTCCCGTCAGCGCACAACAGAAAAAGAAAAGAGTGTGTGGAAAGCGGCCCCTTGTTGCACAAATCTCAAGGATCGGTGCAACGAGGCCAAACAGTCTCATGGATTGAACGTTATGGCAGGTGTATCATGCTCAGGTACAGCACCGCTGCATTCCGGCTTCTCGAGCATGAACGGGCGGTGTAAGGGGACACACCACATGCAGCGATAGTGTTCCCAAGGCCTCCTGCTGTGTTTCGACTGTCGATCTTCCGGCAAAGGCAGAGTTCCTAGGATATGGCACTTGCGAGGCGGGCGTCGATCCTCCCAATCGTCAAGGGCGCGCCCGGGTGCGATGGCTGCTCGTTGCCAACCATTTACAATGAGCTCGACACGAATGGAAAGAAATCGAGATCCCAAAATGAAAACCAAGGAAGGGGGCTCGCACATAGTACTTGGAAGACCATATTTACCCAGGTTGACGGTACTGGTACGCACGCTATGTTGAGGCACTGTGTTAAATGTTGGTTGGTTATCGGTTATCGGCCTCTCTACTTTGAAATCTTAGCTTAGTTCGAAACAGACGAATTGTGGCGGCCGACATCAACTGCTGATGTGTTCCGTTCCACGTCGACAACTTAAGGTTATGAGAGCCCAAAGCAACATCAGCGGCATCTCAAAACATCTTCTTTGCGGGCGGGTTCTTGAGATGGTGGTTCTAGGTAGGAACTGTCTACAAGCGCCGAGAAAACCACCGCCGCAGCAGAATAACAAAAGCACCAGGGTGAAATGACAGCTCGTTGCCCCCACCTGAGCGCCATGTACTCCTCGTACGGGGAGATGTTGAGCTTGGACGAGGAGGTCGCCCACCGAGAGGACTGGGGAGGGGGGGAGGAAGACCCCTGAGGTGGAAGACATGAGAAACACCGGGTCGGAAATTGAGACGTATGAAACGAGAGCGAGACAGCGAGGCAACGAGACAGCGAGAGGGACACAAAGCGAGAGATAGAGAGACCGCAGGCGAGGCACAGGTGCTTTGAGAAAAATATGCAATCAGTGGCAGATTCTTAATTGCCTACCTGCCCTCATATAGAGGAAGTACTCTTGTTTCGTATCCGCGGAATAACGTGGTTGATCGAACAAATTTGGAGGGAGGTGTGATATTCAACTGAGAGAGTTTTACCGCAATGTAACGCAGGGCGGCAGCCAACTAGCGACCTTCCTCCCTGCAAATCAAATGGCCTTTACACGAATTTCGTGTGGGCCGTCATGCACCACATCAGCTGCTGTCGGTTTCGTTTCGAGGAAGGATGTGTCGCGAGTGGTCTATAACATTGCGGGACGAAAAACAGAACAAGGCACGTATGAGTATTTTTGAAATGTCACGAAACGAGTGCCAAGCACCACCCATTCTACTTCAAAGTTCCTTGCTAAGGGGAGAATGTTGACGATGGAGGACGGGAGGCAAAAACCAATACGAAAGAACGGTGTGTTTTGAACGCGTACAGGCCGCGTGGGGTCGGTGACTACAGCACATGTATCCTGTTCTGTGATCGCCCCCTTGTTGGAAACAAGCCTCCCATATCGTGAAACCCTTTGGTGCTTTTTGGCTTTGCTCCCTCTCTGCTCACAACTCAAAACCACCTTCTCTTGTCTCCAACAACAACAGCATCTAGCACCACCACCTTCATCATGGCTCAGCAAGGCAGCACTCCCCCGCGGTATAATGTCAGGGTAACGGCCGACCCGTATGCGCCTGAAGGCCAATCGAGACTTGGCAAAGTGCTGTTCTATCCTGGGCGGAGATAGAACGCGCAGGCTGCCAGGCGTAGATGCGATCGATGAACATCGTGAGCTCTTTGTCCAAGCTTCGTGCTTCTTGCCGGAAGCAGGGGGTCAGTAGAGATTCAGCTTATGAACGATCCTACTCTAGTTAATGAGGAGAATGGTGTAGCGGCTGACAGCACTGGCGATGCAGCTGGCGCCTCGTAGGTTCGATGCTGTAGAGGAGGACCTGCAGGTGATGGAAACAAGTACAAAAAATAAAGAGTGTTTTCAGGAACCGACCCTTATCGGCCGGCACAAGTCTCATGCCCGCGGACAAGGGTCGGTTCCCCAAAAAACGCCATTCTATTTTCTCTTTTTACTTGTTCCCATCAACTGCAAGTCTTCCTCTACAGCATCGAACCTACGAGGCGCCAGCTGCATCGCCAGTGCCGTCAGCCGCTACACCATTCTCCTCATAAACAAGAGTAACATCGTTCATAAGCTGAATCTCTACTGACCCCCTGCTTCCGGCAAGAAGCACGAAGCTTGGACAAAGAGCTCACGATGTTCATCGATCGCATCTGCGCCAGGCAGCCTGCGCGTTCTATCTCCGCCCAGGATAGAACAGCACTTTGCCAAGTCTCGATTGGCCTTCAGGCGCATACGGGTCGGCCGTTACCCTGACATTATACCGCGGGGGAGTGCTGCCTTGCTGAGCCATGATGAAGGTGGTGGTGCTAGATGCTGTTGTTGTTGGAGACAAGAGAAGGTGGTTTTGAGTTGTGAGCAGAGAGGGGAGCAAAGCCAAAAAGCACCAAAGGGTTTCACGATATGTGAGGTTTGTTTCCAACAAGGGGGCGATAACAAAACAGGATATATATATATGTAAGACAAGGGGCCCTCCATCTGGAAACGTCGGAACACCCCTGGGCTACGCTGCAATCTTGGTCGCGGGGGGTGTGGTCCTTATATGTCCCCGGTCGGGGACATTTTGATGAAATCCGCGGGGTTTCGACATTTTCGGGGGCTTTCTTCAGCGCGCGCGCGCGGGATCCCACACAGAGAGCTAGTGGAAATTAAGGAAAAACCCCAAGAATACGCGTAACTCTTGGTCGCGAGGTCTAGAGTATGGTGTAGGAATTAGTATGACGACACAAAGCCTACAGATGAAGAAAATTTTATGGGTTTTAGAATGCGGCACGACAGTCTGTTCAATGAAGAGAATATCGGTTTTACTATGGACACACTAAATCCTATACAATAGACTGCTGCAAGCGTGCCGCCTAAATCCCCTATATTGCGCTGCAATCTTTGGCCCGGGGGCGGGGGGGGGGGGGGGGGGGGGGCTGTTTTTTT
>FN648498.1:412996-424619 GCA_000310025.1 Ectocarpus siliculosus
GGGGGGGGGGGGGGGGGGGGCTGGTGTGTTCCACGGTTTCGACATGGAGGGCCCCTTGTGTAAGACCAAGACTGCTGTAGTCACCAACCCCACGCGGCCTGACTGCTAGATGCTAGCAGAAAGCGTCGCTAACGTTGGAACTGCTGTGCCAAGCATTCATGCAGCGTTCTCCGCGAGTCGACTCCAACGTCAGGGTGCGTGTATGGCGTTGATTTGCGCGCGAACAGCGAAAAGCCGACATGAAAATTTGAAAGCCGGATATTACATATGTTTCCTTCCGTCGGTGGGTCATAATTTTGACCCTGTTCGAACAGCAAAACAGCAGCGACACAGCGACACTCGTTTATCTTTCGTTGCCTGTTTACGTCTAATACGCGCGGTTACATCCACACGATTCAATGACTACATACAGACAAGAGGTTTAACGGGTGGTGGCCTGCAGACAGCATTAGCAGTGGCTATGAAATCCCAGGGCGTCGACGCGAAATCCTGTGCACACCCGTCGACCCGCTAGCATGCAGTCGTCACCAACATAAATGGACAGCGGCGGACCCTGCAATTTTTCGTTGCCGTTGGGACCTACAGCACTGCTAAAGTAGACAGGATGGATTAAGCTCGGGAGCTAGCGTGTGTCCCTCCTGCGTGATAATAGGAAGCACAGTAGTGTGGTCCACCAGCGTGGGACGCTTCTGCAGGCGGGAATGGCTGCGTGCGGAACACGCCTCGTGTTGCTCCTGGTGGGGTAAACTGGTCCAACATGTTTGGAAGAATATCTCCTCCACGTCGTTGTATTTGTATCTTGTCTGCAAGAAACTCTTCGCATCGAAACTCGCCTGAGTCAAGCTTGACATGGACACCGCGCTCCTCCCCGACACCACTCGGCCGGTTGGACACACGAACCCGTCAGCCTGGCGTCATGGCACGCAAACACAAACAATGGGGAGCATCTTAAGCAACGAGCCAACAGGGAGCAGGAGAGAGCGACCTGACGTAGGCGGCGGATTGAATGTTGAACAAGATTCATGCAAGCTGTTCACGCAGATTCGCCACCCACGCGGAGGTGCTTGCGCCCGCGTGCCTTTGCAAACGAACATGACATCCTTAGCTAAGGTACGACGTACCCCTTTTCAGGTGGATTGCGTGAAGGAGTGCTCAGCGGCGCGCTACGGTGGCCAAACCTCAAAACACAGCAAACCAGCTGTCACCGCGAGAGGAAACAAAACGGGTACATTACGCACACCCCACCCGGATTGCCGCCGCCAGCAGCATGATCACCGCCGTGAGACAGCTCTTCACTTGCCCGTTCATCATCGTCGATAAGCCGAAGTGGTCTGTCGTCGGGGGTTATATGTCTACACCGGGGGGATGGTCGCGGAGGTTTCGGGGATGTGTGGTGCCAGGGGACCCTAACATAAAGCCTGCAGACTGCAGACAAGAGTGCGCGCGCGCAATTCAACGAACAGATGCGGCGGATTGGGCCAGTCATCAAGGTGCAATGACGAGAGGACACAAATTACTGGCAACCAAAAAACAACCGTCAAGCTGGCTCGATAGCAGCAGAAGTAAAGTTGCCAGCAGCGGGTTATGCGACCATGCTACCGTAGGTGATGATCAAATTGACAGAGGTGACCCTCTCTAATACTAGCGTGGAAGCCAAACAGCTTGCTGTACCTTCGACAATTTTGAGTCTTTGAACCGTGGCTAACATCACGCCGGCTAGACCCTTGTCTCCGACAAGCCCTTGATGCGTTGCGTGCCGCAAGTGTCTTCTGCGGAGAGGTTCACATCATGCTGGTTGCCTCGGAGCTTGAAAGAGAGACAGATCGGTCAAGGCTCTAGCGGATGCCCAGCAGCCCGCACCAGTCGATGGCAGCATGGCAGCTGCTGCTTTGTTTGGTGCGGGTTAAAATACGGTTGATCGAGGGAGGCAGAGCCTGAGTTGTTTCCTTGTTTCCCACATCTGGCTCGCTGTGCTCCGAACTCTTGACATCGCACGCATGCTCTGGACGGAGAGCGTCATCATACATTGTGCACGTACTGCCTCAGTACCAAGTGTCTGCGGGAGCTTTGTGGCTAACCCTGTGCATGTCTGTGATCGGGAAGAAAAAAATGGGTTGAAGAAGGCACTCGAGACCCGGGGCCAGTGAGGGAGTACCCACAGGAGGAGGGACAATACTCAAGGCATCGCGAGATGTAGAGAGATGTAACCAGCTTCTCTAGCACAAGCCAGGGGCGGAACACATGCATTTGATGCACTCCTAATTTGGCGAAAAAGCGCGACTCTTCCTCTTCCCGGTGCGCTGAACGCTGAACACAGAAGCGACCTCGGTGGCCGGAAGGTGCTAAATTTATGTGTACAGTAGTATTGTACCCCTCCACTCTCTTCGAAAACCCGACTACTCTTTTTTTTTTTTCTAGCGGTGGGGCCTTGTGTTCTTCTGCGCAACATTGCTGCGCCTACAAGTATCACGTGTTGTGTTCCATGAAACCGAAGCGGTCTACAAGAGTAGGCTCACGAAGGAGCGCTGCCAGCAATACACGGCACCTGGTTTCTTCCTCTTCCCTTGGTCAACAAGTCGAGGCTCTGAGAACTCGGGCGGATAACCTCAGCGGTAAGCATCAACAGCTTGTTGTAGTCATTGTCCACCGAGGGAGCCTGCTTTCCCCCCGCATTTTGTCTGTCCGCTCTCTCTCTATCCGTCGCATACCTCTGTGCTCCGTATCCTATGCAGGTTGTCGAGGACGAAGCCTTCCATCAATCTTACGCGCCTTCGATCTAGACTACGTATGCATTTGCATGCGTAGATGTGTGCTTGGAAAAAGAGTCACTCTTGTCCTTAATTCAAAATTGAAAAATATCGGTTTGTTATGTTTGCTTGCGCGAGCCAACCCGTGCAACCAGGTGTCCACTTGTTCACTCCATCTGCTGCTTTGCTGTGTCGCCTCGTGGTGTGCTTCGTGTTTCTTCAGTTGATGATCTTCGGGAAATCGGGCGCCAAATCGAGCTTGCCCTCCCTGGCGAGGCGGACCTGCGTGAAGTAGGTGAATACTGATGGAGACAACAGAACCCCGCAAGCCTCAAACTCACTATGTAGACTACATTGTCGACGGCAGCTGCAGTATAGTCTACATACAGACGGCCTTTGCGGGGAGTGGGTTGCGTTTCTATGATTCGACGTTTATCCTAGGTTTTAAGAAGTCCTCCAAGTTTTGCAGCTCTTCTATCCACCTTTATCCATGAAATAGAGAGACACGGGTCACGTAGACCTTGCGGAGGATACTGGATTTTCATCATACTGTCGGGATGTAGACCTTCTCTTTAGAAACTGAAACGTACAGGATGCGAAACATATGTGCAAACGCTCGTTCTATGGCAAATGAACCAATCCTAACGTCAAGATAACGTACACGTTTCTCGCTGGCTGCGTGATTCTTTCACACCGACGCGTGTTGCATTCATACCTGCGTCTAATCGTTTCGTGTTGTCGGACATAGACTACAAGTAACGATTACACCTGTGTCGAGGTAGACGCATCGTCTACGATAAACTTCGATTGGAATAATGGTGGTACCGGAGAGACAACGATTTACTGTACCTATTGTTTTGAGGCTCGGGTTGAAGTCTGTGGATAGGGAGGGAGGTGCGTTTCCTGAATATCCGTTGCACGACATGTCATTTCTTCAATAGTGTATGTGCATCATTGGGAAATGCGCGAGCGGAGTGAATCCGACGAGTGAATCCATTGTGAGGCCTGTGTTCTGCCCAACCATCCTATCTCTTTTCCGTCTACTGCAACCCTCCGTGGTGGCTTTCTCCGCCGGCTTCATTCGCTACCACGCTCTGAAGGGCTAGATGCAGCCGCCCTCTTCACCACGGCATGCAGCACAAGGCGAGTAATGGCCATGGCACATCATAGAATATTGGTTGGCGGTATGATGTAAACTGTTGTTTCGCGTTCGACGAGAAACCGAAGCTTCTGCGTGTTGTGGGCTTGGTCCTGGGAATAAGTACCGGGTCGTTTGGATGTATGGAGACGTAGGAGTTGCATGCCATATACATAGTTGTCCTTGTCGCCTGCGAGCAACAAAGTGGTGCCGTGTCCACGGTCCAGTCCGTGTGCTGTGACACACTCTTCATTTGTGATACCATCGCGTCTACAGTAGCCTACTCTTTGAACATGACCCCGCCAAGTTTGAGGCTGGTTGGAGACGTTATTTCTTCCAACGGGTAAAACCTGTCCTTCTGAAATCTACCGACGCTAACCGCCGTCGTTGTAGCGTGTTTAAGTAACCCACCCCATTTTCGCTCAACAGCCTAGCGCGTGCAATGGCAAATAAAAGAAGGCGCAACCTTGAAAGGGTATCGGGGTTCTCTCCTAGCACTCTGTCAACTACGAATCGCATTGCCCATATTGCAGACCCGACAAAGAGCAAGAGGCTCTCCTCGGCTCTCAGGACAAGGTGCTGGCGGGTGTGCGGGGCATCTTATCGTCGCTGACTCCAGGTCTGCACCGCACTGTGCGGGCAGTTCTGCTACCGCTCGTGGCTCAGCCCGGTTTCGCCAAGAAGGTGTGGCAAAGAATCGTAAATCCCCAGTACATGCCTCCCTGCGGGTGCGTTTTTCCTATTTTTTCACACCCCCACACAGCCCATGTGATGCGCGAAAATGATGTTGTCTTCTTATGCGTACACCCACAGGAATGGATGCAGAGGGACGGAGAGCACCATCGGCAAACTTTTACTCCGAAAACAATCCACCTTTGTATCCCTCGTGGAGATGTCGTCGTTGCCGTTGTTTTCGTTATCGTTGTCAGTGTAGAGGCTGATGTTACCATTCTTCAAGTTGTTCCCGTCATAATCGATCTCATTGATGGCCTGTGCTTGTTTCCTACGTGCGCGTTGGGTCAAGGCTACCCCACCCTCTGCTTCTTCGAACCCGGGAGGAATCTCACAATTTCATTTCTACTCACCCCGCAGTTTCTAGCTTCATCCGGCGATTAGCCATCATGCATCACCCCTCTCCCTCCCACGCTCGACACTTGCGCCCGTACTTATGAACTCAATGCATTAGAGGAAAGGCTATAGGCAGCACCTTGTGCACGCCCTTGCCGAGGCCGCCTCCGGCCCTGTGCCTCCCTCCGCGCTGCTGCCTATCCTTCGGGCCAAAGAAACCGGCCCTGCGGCGACCGACCTTACCCTGGAAATCCTTCAGCGAATCATACGGAAGGCAGACGAAGGCGGCGGTGGTGGAAGCATTCGCAGCAATGACACATCGAAGAATGCAGTTATCGGTGAGAACTTTCTGTTTGGTTGCCGCACCCCACCGGGGGTAGTAAGTGGATTCCGCTGCTGGTATGGTTGAAATATGCGCTTCGGGTCGTTGTTAATGCATGGTATTTCCGAGAGGCTTGCGGGTGAAGGATCAGCCGCTACTTTTGGACTCGGACACAATCGCCGCTGCGTTTCGGCGAGGTGTCTGGCGTAACAGAAGATGCTCTTGGGCATTTGTAGATACGTGAGGCATCGTAGTGACTTCGGTGTAGAAAATACCGTGATTTGCTGGTAGTTGTCCGTTCACTCTGCTAACCACGCATTTGTGTCAGTCAGCCTAGCCTTTCAACTCTTCGTAAATCCGGCATTTTTTTAAATTCGATCTAAAAGCGGTAAACACATCGCAATGCCAGGTCGGACTGATTTGGTTGCTTGTTTGATGCCGAACGCCTTCGTCCGCCTGTCCTCAGGATAACTCCCTCCATCCTTTCGCTTGGACACTTCCAGTAGTTCCTTGATCTTTGGATGGCCCCGATAGGGTAGAGTTTAAGCAGAGAGGCCCCGTTGGTATCGATTCCACCACGATCTTACGTTGACAGGATTTTTTAATGCCGTTGTCCCGTGTGCCGTGGCTGTTCCACACCCTGCTTACCTGATCGAACTGCATGTGTGTGCCCAAGACCTGCTGCACCACGTGGTGGCTGAGGTGGTCACGTCTGGGGTGACCAAGGGCGGGAGGCGCGGGGCCAAGGGGCCGCCGGCGCATTTGATATCCTTCCTGGTGAACGCATTCTCAACCCTACCTGAGTACGCTCTGGTATTCGCCAAGGTTTGTGAGCAAACATTGCTGTGTCCTCTGCCAGCTAACGTAGGTTCCCTTGCTGCGTGCGCCGGTGAAAGAGGAAGCACAATATTATTTAGTTGATGGAAATGATCTGAGTGAGGATGGTCTCTTTTTCGCTTTTGGCCTGTGTGGCTCGACGTCGCATTGCATTTCAACCCTTGACTGGAATGCGTGGTATACGGCAGCGGTTACGTACGAGAGGGATAGAATAAGAAGCAGCATTAACGCTTTTCGTCACCTACATGTAGGCCTCCACCTTGCTCTCCACCCTGCATTTGTTTTCTTCCGGGGGTACAAACTGGCGTTTGTCTCTCGGAACTGTCCGCGTCTTCTGCCTCTACCGAGAGAGGACCTCAAAAGCCGTTTCCGTTGTCTCGTAGTTGTCCGTATTTTGTTCAAGATTCATCCTATTGATCATTTGTTGGAAGCGTGGGACGAAGCACGCATGGCCTGTAAACTGTAGAACACGCTCACGCGCCTCCCCTCCCACATGCGTCTAACAAATTCGGACTTGGGGGATGATTTTCGTGCAGGATATATTAGCAAGACCGGAGGAGCCTGTTGCCTGGGGTGAAGCGCGTGGGTTTAGTTTGTTCAGACGATCGATACAGGCCGGAAAAATTGCGTCAATGGTTCTGTTAAATAGGCAACGCCCCCCACGCCCCCTTTCACTAAGTGGCAGGCGCCCGGGGCGCTGACTTGAATATGGTGATGTTGTGAACGTTCGACGCGGGGTCAGGTACACGTGAAGAGCTACCTACTGGTCCTCAATCTTGCTGCAATAATGAAAACACCGCGACCGTAGCCCTACCCGTAATCCTAACCCTAACGCGCACGATACCAACACGCGTACGTTATGACCGTGCTATCGGTGCTGCCGCGGCCGGTCCTTCCACCCTTGATGCTTTGCCCAAACATTTCGGCAACAAACACAGGACCTGCTCGTCCTCACGGAATCCAGCTCGAGCCCTGCCAGGAAAATGTCTCTTGCCATTCTGGCGTCAATCCTCGGGCATGGGCGGGAGTTGGGGGCGCAGTGCGGGGGAACGATCCTGGACCCAGCTCTGGCGGCGGTGCTGCGTTTGTCCCGATCTGATGGCGACGCGACCGTCCGGAGCTCGGCGTTCGACAGCGTTGCAAAATTTATCGGTGAAAACAGAACTGAATTGCCAGCAGGATAGCTTGAGGTCGTACCTTTCTTTTCACCGTTCCCACAGGAAGAGCGGGCGTGACGAGGTACATTGCTGCACAAGCTGCTTCTTTCATTGGTGAGAGGTGGGAATGGCGCCAGGTCACACGCATGCGTTTTTTTTCACGGCATTTTGCAGCCTTAAGGGGTCGATGGAACGTTCTGTGGCCATCTGATGCTGGCGAACAACCCCAAGCGACTGAACGTGCCCCCCCTCCCGTGCTGGGCCGAACACATCTGCAACAACAGGCGAGGTGGAATCGACGTTATATCGCCAACGTCTAGATGACGATGACGACACTTCCAGTGACCTCGACGATGGCACACCGAGCGGCGATGTGCTTGCCCACCAGCAGCCTCGAAATACAGCAGAAACGTTGACCGACGACGATAGCACCGGCAGTGGTGCTGGCGGTGGCCGCGGCGTGACACACGGCGCACGAGCGACGGAAACGATGGAGATGGAGATTGCACCAAGGGGAGACGGCGCGGCCAATCATGCCGGGGACGCAGACGCTTGTCCTCTGTCAGAGAAACGTCCGTCGGCTACGGCAAGAACGCCGGCGGCGTGTACGCAAATGGGCGCGATGCATGGTGCGACCAGCGGAAGGCAGAGCGGGGAGGGGGACACGCCGGTGACCTCCCGACAGCACACGACCGGTCATGCACATCGTGAGACGAGAGAAGCCGGTGCCGCCAGCGAGGGAAATCGTGGGCAAAGAAGGAAGGCGAAGGTCTCAGCGGGTCCGTGGGCGGTGGGGGGGGCACTCCAGTCGTCACTGTCGGCTGCAGCTGAGGCCCTGCTGACTGATGGGTCCAAGGCTGTTCGGGCGAAAGCGTTGGCCTGTTTGCTTCGTATCCTAGAGGTTCACGGGGGCACAATCAAGCCACGCGGGGCTTCTTGCGAAAACACCACAGGGGATAAGGCGGGCTCGGCAGCAGCACCGGGAGTGTCGAGCAGGGTGGAAACGATACTCTCGGCGGCAAGTAGTCGCTGTCGTGGGATATTTGACATTGATGGCGTTTCTTCGCAGCCAAAGACGTTTCCCCCGCACCTTCGTTGACTTCGCTTCGCGCACTGCATGTCCGGGATCGCGATCTTGTGCCCATCTCTACGCAAGCGTGATCCTCGCCAACGATGCTTCCCCTACACCCATGGCAGCTCCACGTGGGTTCACCTCTCAAAGAGCCTCGCTATGCAGGAGCTCATTCCTACCTCCATCTAAACTGTATCGTGTGCAGGTGGCCAAAGGCGCATTGGCGGCTCTCGAACCCCTGGCAGGCGACAACACTGGCGGACCTACTATACAAGCGTCTCTCAACTCCACTGGGGGGGGCGGGAGGCACCGCAAAGCCGCCGATACCGCCCGAGCCCTCTTGGTCCTGCCCTGCATAGAGTCCAGCCCGGTGGACCTTGTCATGTGCTACGCTCGTTGCAGGGTCGCTCCTGGAGTGGGAGAGGGGGAAGCAGTAGGGGCAACGGAGGTAGGCGGGGTCCACCGTGTTGAATCTTGTGTGTTTTTCTGGTACTCCCACCGACCAAAAATATCGTTGTTCATAACAGGATGACGCTCTGCGGTGTGGTATCAATAGTTGCCTGTTCTCGATTTTGGTTTTTAAGAATGTTGCGATGCAGGCGACACGACCATTCCCACCGGCTGATATGTTCGTGCGGAGGTTTCTCAGCCTGGGCGCAGGCGATTCTCGACTATCGGCACATTTGTTTTGTGCATGGGACGCCACCGTTGCTTTGCATCCGACATGACACCTCAAACGTTCTGCATAGCCAAAATTTGTATTTGTACTCCACCACCGATACTCACGTTCAAATCAGGGTTCGTTTGTTTGCTGAAAGACGTTTTTCGCCCCTTGTGTGTTCGCGGCTCCTAAATAGTGGAACGTGTTCCGCTGGTGGCCGATGAATAGACCGCAACGCCATTGCGAACACGAACGCTGGAGGCGGTCTGTTATTTCGCGCGGTATGGTTCATGAGTCGTTTGTCTCCGCTGGAAAAACAAATCGTCCAGGGAAACTGCGACCGTCCCTGTTGACCACCGCAGGCGAAGAGAGCCCTTAGAGAAATTGCTCAAGCGACCTTCTGCGCCGATATCCGCAAGCTTTGGAAAGCCGTGTCAGTCATCATGGCGGCGGACGAGCGACGACAAGGCCTAGAGGATGGCAGCGCGAACATAGACTTCGCAGATACAACGGAGGGCGCAAGTTTCCCTCTCTCCGAGGTGAGCAGTGACCGTGCGTCTTACCCGCTCAGAAATTTACCTAGAAAAACTAGATCGCATCTGGTTTGCACGAAATGACGAATTGGGAACTGAATTGGAAACCAGTGCAAGGTCCGCCCACCGCGCCGGGTAGCAGCACTTACGCTGTCGAGGTTCTGGACACGCACGCCCGAGCTGACCGGCAACCTGGGTCACGTCTTCGCCGTTGCAGAGAGGGCACGCACCTTTTGGTAAACTAACCTTCTTGGTGTCAGGGACGGATTGGACCTTCACTCGGAGTTCGCGTGAGGGGGCACTTTGAGATCTGGAAGGTCGGTGAAGTTGCTGACTCGAGCGTGTCAGGATGGGAACCACCAATGATGAACATCGGGCGCGGGGATTCGAACGTTGAGGTTGACGGAAGCAGGGCAAGAAGATGTATGGGGTTTATCTATCGGGGGAAGAGTTGTGTTGCATGTAGCGACCTAAGACTTGCGCGTTTTCTGTCTGCTGTGTCAACTTATGCTCCTTCCCCTGTTCTGGTTTCATCTCCCATCGCCTATCCTGGCGGCAGGTTCTTTGCGAGGTGCTCGCCGGAGTAGACAGCGGAGCCATCGCGTCATTGCTATGCGACGCGCTGGAAGCGTATGCCGCCGAGGACGAGATTGCACCACGCGACCGCGATGGTGAGACACCCAAGTATTTTAATGACAACAGTTCGTTGATTTCGTGTGAACTTTGAATTTGTCGCTTTTCGTGGGCAGGCGGGGACAACCGACCAGCTGACGATTTTTTATGGCACCACCTCTTGATGTGCAATGTATTTCGCACAGAAGCGGGAAAAGGCTCTGGGATTTACAGACCCGCCCTTATCGATTCGCGGAATGTCTGTGCCCCCCTGTTGTCGACTTCTTGGGGCACATTGGTTGAACGTGCTTCAGGTAGGCACTCACTCTGGAGGACTGCTTCGTATGAGGCAAACCCAGTATGATGCAGCCTATGAAATTTGTCGTGACGACTTTCATAACAACAGCTACGCACACGGCCATGGCCTAGACATCCGTCGAAATGTGAGATATGTCGGTCTCGTCCAACGTACGTTGTCACGTTAGGTGCAGCAGCCAGTGCCCCGGTTCTGTTGCGGACGCTGGCCCTACTCGCGGAGGCGACCGGCCACGCCAAGAATGGGGTCGATGAGCGAAACGGTGCCAGGCAGCCCGGCGGAAGCAGCAACCGAGAGAGGCTTGCCGGAAGGAGCGGCCAGCACGGGGCAGGTGACGAGGAGGAGCAGCTTCGAACTCTTGCGGGAAGCCAGGGGCTGTTCTGGCGCAGGCTTGAGCAGCGGATGGAGGACATTGAGCGCGATAAACGAGGAGAAGAAACTGGAGGGCGGGGAGTAGAAGGGGACCGCGGGCAACTTCGCCGTCGGGGTGTGGGGGTGTCGGTCGAACAGTACCACGGTGGCGGCGGAGGTGGTCATGGCCATCGATCGGCGGCATCAGATACTATTTCCGAGCTGTCCGAGCTGTTGCGCATGTTCCAGCTTTTGGCCACGCGTTCCCTGCTCTCGCCCGAAAATGGCGCCGCTCTTGAGGCCCTCGTTTTCCCCGCTGCTCTTTCTAGACGAAGGTGAGAAATGTTTGTTGACACATGTCATTCCAGCCGTTAGGTGTGGGTTATAGTTGCGGTAGCTGGCCAAGAATTCCATATGATACAGAGGAAAGCCTGAGATGTGAATGCATGCGCGAGTCTTACTTGATTGTGGACCATACCAAATGCTAGATATACTACCTAGACCGGAACTGTTCGTTTGGGCCAATTGCCATGGGTGCCAGTGAAGCCGTGTTTTGTGATTCGCTCCATTTCAAGACCAGGTCATCCCGATTCCTCAGGGCGAAAGTGATGTTAGAAAAAGGCTTACCCATTAGAGCTAAGCCTTTCTAGCAAAAGATATACTCTCGGCTCGTTGCCACCCGGCTGGTCACCGGGATTTTTAGAGGTAGGGATCTCCGGGGACGGACCCCTTGCCAGGCGCTGCCGGAAAAAGAACTAATGGTGCTTGTGAAAGTGACCAGCCGGGTTTCGAACCCGTACGGGTGTGTC
>FN648498.1:424719-486970 GCA_000310025.1 Ectocarpus siliculosus
TCTTGCAATATTGCCAGAGAGGACAGCAGTACACGGTGAGGCTCTTCCAGCGCCAAAGCCAGACCTACTGCCTGGCGGATGAGTCTTCCCAAGCACCAACGGGGTATAGGTCGGAAAACGACACACAACGCGACGAACGTTTGACAGGCGCGCGAGTGAGTGAAGTATTTGGGGCATCACAGCCCTCCCGTCAGTGAAACGAGAACACGGGTTCTACTCGTCTCCATGACCAGCGCTGTCGCAACGAGCCGATGGGTATATATTTTGTTAGAAAGGCTTACCCATTAGACTACTTAGTCAGCGCTGACTAAGTAGTCTAATGGGTAAGCCTTTCTAACAAGTGATGCGAGCATCGGATCAGACGACAGCTCCCATTATGGAGACGAGTGAACCGTGTTCTCGTTTCACTCGGGAGGGCTGTGATGCCCCAAATACTTCACTCACTCGCGCGCCTGTCAAACGTTCGTCGCGTTGTGTGTCGTTTTCCGACCTATACCCCGTTGGTGCTTGGGAAGACTCATCCGCCAGGCAGTAGGTCTGGCTTTGGCGCTGGAAGAGCCTCACCGTGTACTGCTGTCCTCTCTGGCAATATTGCAAGATGCCGCGTTTTCAAGAACGTCTACTGATGTGGGCAGGTACGGGATGGACGGAGGGGCCGTTTCACTCAATCCCACCGTATATATTCTTGTATCCTCGCGCCCATGCTAATCCGGGGGGTGGTTCCGGCCGACCGTACAGCGGTGAACGTTTGCGAACAATTCGACCAAAGTTTGAAAACGGGGTAAGTCTTACCTATGGTTGTGTTTCGCCGGGATAATATAATGCCGTAGTGGAAATATTATTGCAAAAGCGAAGCCAAATAAACAACAAGACGACATTTCCTCGCCATTCTCGAAAAATACCACCAGTTGAAGGGGTCGGGTAATGGGACGAGCGACAGTGACAAAACGTTTGATGATATTGCCATGTTTGGTCACACTTTCTCGAGTGTTGATTTGGCAACACGCACTCGCGTGTTTGGAAAATATGAAGACCAGCTTTGTCCACATTATTTTCATAAACCACCGATGCTAGCACACCGTAGAACTGCAAGAGCTCCATGTCTTTCTCGCATTTCTCGAGCGAAACCTTTTGCGTCAGTGGGAGCCTCGCCAATCTCAAGTAACGCAATCGGTTCGGTTGGCTTCGAGCAGGGTAATGTGTAGGCCGATTGTGTCGAGGTCGATCGATGTTCACAACTAATTTGCGTTCTTGGTGCTGGTCTGCGTGAGCAGGGCCTGCGACTACGTGAGGCTGATCGGCGTGCTGGCCAGAGAAAACGCCTCCTTCATCGCCGCCCACATTCGAGAGCAGTACAGGTGCGAAAAGGGAAGGACGTGAGGGTTACCCTATATCTGCCCCTATGCCCCCAAAATCTATTGGTGCACTATGCACTGAATATTTTGGGTGAAATCGACACGCGGAGAGACAAGGATCTCGTGTTGAGGCTTTGTGACGCGACTGACTGCCATCGTCGCGTGCCGTCTTTACATTGTTTTCTGGCCGACATGTATGTATTTCATTTTAACTTGACTTGTGCACCTGCACTCACGCAGCACGCGGGTGCCCACGGTGGTCATGATGTAGAGTACGCTCATTTTCTTGTCCCAAAGACATTTCAGCAGCTGGAAGTATGTGCATTGAAAGTTGCTAGCTGGGTGTTTGTGCCCATCGACGCATCGGTTTCCCGCTACTCCAACAGCAACGGGCGGCGGAAATGACGTCATTCGTACATAGGGTATGTCCATGCTCCGTGCGTTGTGCAAAAAGTTGGGTTAAACGTCTTCCCAGACGCACCAAATTCCCAACCATGTACAGAGATGTTTTCCGCGAGTACCCTTGCCACATGGAAAGGCTTTAGTGCATTTGTTACAACACAACATGACATTGATGTTCTTCCATTCGTTTGGTTGTAGAATCGATAGTAGTCACTACCAGTATTAATGCGTAGAGTATAGAGCAATGAATTTTCACTCCATTTCATACCAAGTGGTATATGTTCCATTCATACCAAGTGGTAATTTTTCCTTTTCATACCAAGTGGGGTTGCAGACGTGGCTGTACTGTTTGTTTCGGTACGCAAACCAGTGGAGCTCCCGCCCGCCTCGAGCTAAGACCTGCCACTGGCCTATGTTTCACTCTCATGTGATTCGGATGATGTCATCCAGCTAGAAACACGATTCGAACAATATGCCGACCAAGGTTATTGTCATTTCTGGTGTATATGCCATGGACCGAAACGTAGTCTTGAAACGCGAGGCTTTGCTACTGCCCGCCAAATGCCTTGACGCGTGTTCGTGTGATCTTTTGCTCATCGTTTGGTGTCTCTCACAGCACACAGAAACAAGCGAGACGTATGTTTTCCACTGCTGAGTACGTTTTGTGGATTCATACTCACTGTCCTCGTTGCTGAATTGTCAGTGCACAACAGTGTTTTTCTTCGCCTTTACTTGCAGGTCGACTCTACTAGCGAGACGTGTCAAGCAATATCCGTCTGTAAGAGTCCTTGCTATGCAGCAGCGCCGCAGGCGTGGAGAACAACGTCGAAATTGCGAACATTATTCACTCTGGCATGCCGGCGATGATTGTTTCGGTTGTACATACACAAATGGGTTTTGGCCATGGTTGCATAGAATAACTTACTCACATGTGTCTCGCCTCGTTCATCGTTGTTTTTCGTCTTGTCTTGAACAGTCTGTTTTTTCATCGTGACGAGCGTTCAGTAGTTCTGCCGCCCAGTCCTACTCACGAACAAGAGAGCGATGCACTTGATACGAGATGCGGAATTCACTCACTTCTCCATCGCATGACTTCAACTGCCACATATACACAGCTCTATGTGTCGCCAACAACGCCACGGGACTGACCGGCTCTCAATGGCAGGAGTGTTGATGCGATCGAATTTGGTGCCGCTTGATAATATGCCCCCCTCGTACAGATACGCAACCGGAATTCGGATATCGGTGGCGTTCCTTCCACAACCACTTGTGAACGGAGGCGGCGCGCTTTAGATTCACCTCGGTGTCGTTTCAACGTCGCACGATACGCGAGCAGTGAACAACGTAGACCACGATTTTCGAGTATTTCGTTCTGTGATGCCTGTCTCTCGCTGGTTGCATGTCTTTTCCTTTTCGTACCTAGCGCAAGATGCTTGTCACGACCAGGGGAAGAAGAGTCGGCGGAGAACGGAGAAGATGACTATATGGCGGGAGTGTCGAATAGGGAGGCCATGGTAAGCATGGGGAATTTCCTCGACAATCATGGTATGTGCCTGTCGTGAACGGCATTTAGTATGTGTGTGATTCACTTCCCTTGGCACATCGTAAGGCAGTCCGCGAAATACGTCAACATCACCTTGTGTGTACCGGTGCTTCGGGATATACTGACATTCTTGAATCTGGAAATATGTGGTGGGCACACAAACAGAGGTTATCCAGCTCTAGAATATCAAGACCATATTTACCGAAACCTTGCCAAATACCAAATATGAGAATGCCACTTTGTAACGCCGATGTTGACTTATCGTTTTTCTGTACTCCCTGCTGTTGTGAAATAGCGTTTTTGCATCCTTCAAGCGGTTTGGGTCGAAGATTGAAAACACTGCTGGCGCTGGCCAATCTGGCACCTAAAATCCGAACTAATAAAAACATGCCAAATTTTACTTCACGGCACGGAAAAAGCCGGACGACAACACAACAGGGTAGGCTTGGTCTATTCAGCGGCTGTTTCACTTACCGCGGTTATGTTACCCGTACTGGGACTCCAACCATATACTATAAACAGGGGAACCACGACCACGAACAACGATTGAAGTCTGTATCACACCGAGTGAAGCAGAAAATAACGAAACACATTGAACGCCAATTGCAGGAGAGAGAGATCCGTCGGCTCCGCGAGTCAAGCGTGACATCGGACGGGATGTTGTCGTGCTACACGCCGTTCCTCCTTGCAATCGTGCGCCGCCGGGTTGCCGACACGGCCGCGGCGAGGAGTGTCACGGCGGAAAAGGGCGCGGCGACGACGGCAGAGGAGGGGGAGGAGGACGGCGAGGAGGACGAGCTTCGAGAGAATGGTTCGGCTTCGGCCGGTGGCGCTGCCGACGGGGATTGTGGTGGAGCTAGAGTTGGCAGTAGGGGTGATGCACAAGACGAAATGCAATACCGTATGGCCCAGCAGGACGGCGGGAAGGTAGAGGCGACGGTTTTCCGCGAGGATGTAGGGCAAGATCGGGGGGCTACCGCTGCTGCTGGTGTTTCTCTACCCGCGTCGTCGTGTCCCCGGGCTCTTTGCACGGAGGCCTTGTGGGCACTGTCGGAGTATGCCGTGCTCAGTGCTGGGCTCGCGGCGGCAGAGGTGCTGCCGCTGGCGGAACGCTTGGCCAGCGACACTCTGGAGCACCCACAGGTGTGACCGTTGACCTAGATTTGTTTTCCTATTCTCGTTGCACAAGTCGAAGTCAAAACTCTACCTCCCGCCGGAAGTAGCGCCAGGTCGAAACAAGCGGTTTGCATTAAGCGCCGTGTTCGTATTTCTGGAGTTCCACTACAGTAGGTTTTAAGAGATAGGTTTTAAGAGACGTTGCTTCGACACGTCCGGGTAGGTCTAGAGAGGATTTCGTTGGAGGTACACGAACGTCGTATATCTCATCCTGGCTCCACCGTGTCACCTTGAAAGGTTCGCAACGCCGCGGTTGGCGTGCTGACGAGGAGGGAGCTTGCCACCGACGAGATCGCCGCTCACGCATGCAGCCTGCTCGAGGACGAGAACCCTTGTCTTCGCCGGGAAGTCCTCGTCAGGCTAGGTCAGCTCATCAAGGAGAGCAGGTGAATTGGAGCTTTGGGCAAGGCGTTACGCCGCATGTGTGGTGCTACCAAGGCATGTGTGGTCAGGTGTGCGCCCATCCATAGTGAGTCTATCTTGGTGTTTCACTCCATGCATGGAAGTATGCCGCGTCTTCAATTGGACAAAAACTGTGATCCAATGTCAGGCAACGGGACGTTCCCGAGGGTTTCCTGTTCTCTGGGGCGGTACACCCAACCGCTTCCTCTCACAATCAGGGCTTGGACAAGTGAACACCGGCGCATCCCGCCGCACTCGTTTCCCGTGCACAACAGGCCTCCCGTAAATGGCGATAGATATCGTATAGAAGTAATAGTTATATCACGGTAAATCTACTCAACATGCCGTGTTTCCGAAGGACACCCCCGACACTGCATGCGGTTTGCTGTCATTCGTGGGCGCAACTCAAACACGGTCCTTCCGCACGAACACGAATACAGGATTAAAACTGCACACCTTTCTCGGTTTGCTCTGCTGCTGGTGGATGTTTCGGAGAGAGTTCGTCAGGCGGCACAGAAGGTCTTCATCGACCATCTGCAGCCGCGCCCGGACACAGTGTGCAGGTAGCCGATAATACACTACCCTGCACATGTGTAGGGTACCTGGCGTTTTGCATCACGATGCGGAGACGGGTGTAGAGTGTGCCGTGAGGAATCGGGCTAAACGCCTATGTCGAAGCATTAGAATACCCTCGGATTTCCTTTGTGGCCTCTCGTGTCACTCCATATGCGCGGCGTTGGCCAAATTATCCCCAACGCGGCTACCGTTCGTAATTCCACCCCCGGCATATCGCCTGAGGAATCGAAGAAGATAACAAGTTTGTCCCAGCGGAAGTGCGCCGTAGGTTGTATAATTCCAAACCCTCATCTAGGAAAAGTAGCCTGGTAGGCCCACTCAAGGCAAGGATGTGGTCTTGACCATACAGCCCGAAGAGGTTCCGTCTAGGCCGTCGAGGTTTTGTTAGCAAACTAACATATATTTCGCAGTCCGCCGTCCTTGCGTGCATGGGGTTGGTACCAGACAACCTCGTCGCCCGTTCAAACGTTGGTCTCTGTAGCGCTCAATAACCCAAATCCCCGGCGGCCAACACTTAGCAATAACCCCAACAAGAGCAACAATAAAGAACATAACCACAACCATAACCAAAACAACCAGGTGCCTCTTCGAGACGTACTTCACTCTCGATGCCGAGGAAGCGGTCAAGCGGAAAGTGTTGCAGCGCCTCGTCGCCGTGGCTCGCGAGGCGGCGCCGGGACAGGGGCTAGAGTCTCTCGGCAGCGCCCTCGTGCGCAAAGTAGCGGAGGCGGGGGACTCGGAAGCGGCCTTCTTTTTGTCTCTGGTCCCGCCGACGGTGAGGAGCATCATCTGGATAACATTCAATACCTAGTAGATCTGAGGCTGCAGTAGGTTTGTTGGAGTGCAAGTCCCTCTTGTGTGTTGCGTCTGGGGGTGTTAACGAACATCTCCATTGGGCCTTGTGAGTTGACTGCCGTCGCGTGGATCACATTACTTCAGGACACGGAGTCCAAAGGGGTTGGCAATAATCTCTAGGGAGAGCAGCGTCGGTGCAATGAACGAAAACCATCTCTAACCCAACGGGGGTTCCTCATGCACAATATTACTTCTGTCAAGCACGCGTTGACGCACGTCTGTGAGTGCTCCCTGGCTGATACCATGCTTTAACACACCCGGACGTCACAAGCCAGCACCTAAAATAACGAACGCTCCTGTTCCCATCACACCTAGCGCTCAAATCGTTTACCTATCTCTATCGCGTTGCAACCGGGTCCCTTGGTCCCTTTGCGTGCCTCCATCGTTCGCACCCACACATAACAAGGCGACCGGCACGCGCGCCATCTTTCCACACGTGTGCCGCCTTCGCTATGTAGGTGAACTCTTTTGAGGCTGCGGAGGTCGCGCATAGGCGAGGGCAGTTGGCTCAATCACCTCACGGGACGATATCCCTCGTCGCAGCACACTTCTCAAGAGGAGCACAGCGAGGAGCCGGATCATCTTTGGCAACTACCGCTTCCATTGCCGGGAGAGGTGGCGGGGCCCCCTTGTCGAAAGCACAGGCGCTCGAAATGGCAGCCCGGATCGGATCGCTTACCTCCCGGGTGGCTAGTGCCAGTAGATCCTCTCGCCGTGCCAAGGTTGCAGCAGCAACCGCCACAGGTGCGGCCGCCAGGAACACGACGCCCGCCGCACGACCACGCCGTGAGAAGAAGACCGAGCAAGCAGCGGCAACGCAAGGCGGACAAGGGGACGATAGTGGCAGCGACGATGACTCTTTGATCTCGGTTGTTGAGTGCCAGCGGGGAGGCAGATACACGGGATTGCGGGGGTCCGACAATGGTGCCCGCAAGAAGGGCGGTGGAAGCAGAAAGGGCTCGAAGAAAAGGAGGAGGGACCGCGAGACGTCGAGAACTCGTGCCGGTGGTGCCGGTGGTGGAAAGGCGAATGCGAAAGCGAACAGAGAAAAGAACGATGACCGCATGGATGCGTCTGTAGAGGATGACGGGCACGAGCAAGGGGAGGAAGACGAGGAGGAGGAAGAGGAGGACGAGGAGGAGCAGTGGCAGGGGTAGAACGTACGGTTGGAAAGCGGTCGTGTTTGAGAAATGGGGTGCGATGACCCCTTTCGCCCTTGACACAACAGGGACGCGGTTCTAGAGGTTCTTGGTTTGTCGTATGTTAGTTGAGGGGTAGGGCTAGGGCAAGGCCGATTGTTAGTTTTCAGCTGTTATCGATTGTAACATTTTTGCCGATATTGAGAGTAGTCTGGTCCTGGTCTTGCTGCATGAAGCTGATACCAGGTACACGGGCGGGGACACACCGTCGCATGTGGGGTTTCGGAGGGAGCCTATTGGTACATTTATTCGTTGTCTGCATGTCGAACGCGAATCGGGTTGGGCGGATGCTCGCCTTTGACGACGGTTGCTCCCACGCGTTTCCCATGGATCTGGCGGGGTGACGTGTGGGTTGCTTTGCCTAGTTGATGCACCTGAAAGATAGATTTGGGCTGGCGGAGCGGTACGGCGCTATGTAGCATTAAAATCGGGCGATGAATGGGGCTGTTGCTGTTGCAGTCTGTGACTCGGTGACTCTTTGACTGTATGTCTCTCCCCTCGGGCGGTAGCACAAAGCGAAAGAGCCAAATTGGATGTGCCGACTTCGCGGAGATGGTGGGACGAAGGACGGTAGACCGCCAGGCAGCAATGCAATGGACGTGTTTTCATCTGGGGAATGGTCCTGGCTAAAGCGCACCAATTATACGTGTTGTTTATTGCCAACAGGTCCATACAGCTGTGGGTTTGCCCGAAGATGTGCCCCGTGGGAGTAGCACGACAAGGTGGTTCCATACGTCAGGCCCTCTGTCTTCGGCCTTCTGTCTCTCGGGGCCTTTTTTCAACCAAATCAGGGGGAGACCTCTGCGAGTTGACGGATGTGCCGTGTTATGGTGGTGCGGATTATTTTTTCATGTGCGAAAAGCCAGGAGAAAGAAATTAAGACCCCGGCGGTGAAACACTGAAAATAGCCAACCATTGTTTACAGAGGCTTAGGGATCATGATTCCTGAAAAATACAGAGGCGTCAGTTCGTTTCTACAGAAGGTTCACTTTTATGGGGTATCTGCGGTGTCTGTGATCATTTCTCGTTGGCTTCCAAGTTGTCAGGGAATCCAAACCCGCGTACAGAAGTATGAAATCATATGACTGTCCCATAGTATCCAACGTCGGGCTTTCAAGCACAATCTTCAGTTATTGCGCTCCCGCAACTGGGTAAAAAATGACCCCAAGCACTTTGAAAGTGTTTTCGGGGACCAAGCTGCGAGTTGTGACTACCCCAGCACCGAAACGAACACGGCTTGGCAATTTAGGCGCGAGACAATGTGGCTGCTGCCCTCACGACGCAGCGGAGACCCGTCTTCCAACAAACAAACGAACATCAGAACCCGTGCCGAACACATACAATGTGGCGGAGCTAGCGTTGCACGAACCATAGTTACCGTTCCCTCTGTCGAATACCCCATCGTCATCCACCTGTACTACCGCTTCGGCCGGCAGAGGAGGTCAGCACCTGACATATATAAATTAAGCCATGCATGTGTCGCATCGTTTCATTTTCAACCTGGAGCGTAAAGTCTCAAAACCATCATGGAACAGACAGAGACTGAGTGATGAGGAAGGTGAACTCTCGTATTGTCGACCGGGGATGCCTGCGCAAGAAAGTCTCCTGTTGCGCAGAAGACTGCCTTCCGTTCAGCGGCGCCTCGACATTGATACGCTATGAGACCTGCTCAGTGTGAGGAGGCAACCGAATGACTCCTTTGAATGGGGAGTGAATGTAGTGAGCTCCGATACCCTCTGACCTGCAAGTATTCCCTTGGAACGCCTACAGCTCTGTCGTGCTCGGCTTCTTACAGTCTCTGCAAGCACGCCAATCACCTCAATCCACACGAAGCAGATGTTTCCCGACGCCTGTTGCGTACAGCACTGGCTTGAACTGTGTGTCGAAACGTTGGCGAAGTTGAACACAACGCAGTTCTCGGCGAAGAGGGCCGATGAGGGATATACCGTGTGCCTGGAGAGCGGCTGCCGTGATACGAGCGAGCACCGGGGTGGCTGCAGACTGACTTTTCTCCAGCGCGGTGCCATCGAGTATCAACGTGACGGAAGTTCGATTTGTTTTCACTGTTACATCTCAACCTTCACACCGAAGCATTCAACGCGCAGGGAACGGATAGTGGACCAAACGAAGGTACCAATGAATTGTCTCTTAAGCAGGAGACTCTGCCCGTCGTGTCCGACGTGCTACGCTTCTTTGCAGAGAGGCCGGCCAATAACTCTGGAGATTGGTTGATTGGTTTTTTTCCCGACCAATCACTGATGCAGGGACGCTGGCCACACGACGCCGGCAATAGGTTGGTTGAGTTTCAGCCCGAACAATAGCTGTTGCAGGGATGCCGGCCACAGGACTCCGGCAATAGGCTGGTTGAGACCATATCCAAGTGTCAGAAGTTTCAGGTGCACAGGAAACGGCACGTTGCCTCTGGGAATCCCAAACCTGTCTTGAACACCAGCTATGTCAGTCCCGGGGCCAAACCACTAATATTTGGCTAGCCTAAACTTTTTTCTCAGCTCCGGGTATTCTGACCACGTCCACAGCTCGATGGTGGCTCTCCGCAGCAGAGTCAAGGGCAGCGCCCACGTCAAACGAAGAGCCCGCACGACCGGCACACGGGTCGAGATACACATCTGCGAGCTGCGTGTGCTCGGCCGCATCTGCGATTCGCCAGACGACCACAAACGTCTACAAACCTCTCGGAGTCTGGTGATATTCATGGACGTGCAAGATCGAGGTAGATCGGCACGCCCTGCAAGTTTCCAACGACGTCAGCTGCAGCTCCATTGTCGATGTACACCATCGCTTCTCCCCTCCCGCACATGCTTGGCTCAAGGCAACGATGAAGGCATCGAGGCACCGGGTTTGCCCTGGGAACAGCAACCAGCGCAGAGCCAAAATCAAACGAAAATAATCAACAATTGTCGGGTGTGTGACAGTTTCTCATGTCAATACAATACCGAGTGGCGCCGGGGACTACGAGGAGCATGAGACGAGAACAGAGACCCCTTCTCCCATTTGGTTGCGACACGTGAGGGATCGACATTCAGTAGTCTCCGGAAAGACGTGGACGGCAACTGGATCGGAAGTACCAGAGACAACGAAACTGGTGGGAAACGCTGCCGCTAAGATAACGAGGCACGAAGCGGGATTGCTCCCCTGGGGGATTGGTTATGTCTCGCCCAGGGGGGAAAGCGGTCAACAGCTCTTGCGAGCACATACGAGGGAACTCCAAGTATTCAATCAGGCTGCAGTCATGCGATCGATTTTGCCAGTCTTCTACTTCAAACTGAGACGTTTCCATCAACTGCTCGTTGAGCACCACCTCCTCCTGCCGACAAACACCGGAGTTGCGCTGTGACTGGTCTGCTCGTGCAAAACGCCAAGTAGCATTGTATCGCAGAGAGAGTACTGTAAGGTACCCCGCCCTAGCTAGCATAGAGTGATGCAGCATACTGCGCCAGTTTCACAGCCTCTCTTGTTGTTGTGCGTTGGGTGGCGCCTGGTTATCATGATAAAAAATTGCCGCTTCTTTTTGGCTCCTAGCTGCCCGATTTTTGCTATTCCTGTGCTGCCGTGAACTCGAGGAACAGCAGTACCTGCACACCCGCAGCAGCGCGGACATGTCGCTTATATGACCCACAAGCCCCGCCTGCTCTGTGTGGGGTGTGCTGGGTGCTGTGTGTGTGTGTCGTGTGTTGCCGAGACGGCGAGAAATGTGTACGCCCGCGGTGTCCCTTATCAAGCGTGTCGCCACTACTGACGAAAACCATCTGCTATATTGGCCCTATATTTCCCATGCTAACCCTAAATGTACTGGACGCCCAAACGTGGAAACTTTGGGAGCACAACACTCGACTGTCTGTTTGCCGCACTGTAATCTGCACTAGGATCCGCTGTGCGAGAAGAACGGGGGAAATCTAGGTCTACAATACGTCTGTCACCTCCGGGAGGTGGCAGTTGTGTGATACAGATACTGTGTGATTCCTCTCCTCGGCCTCTGACTTGCTGTACACAGTATCTCTCAGGCCACGTTTCCCCTTATCGAGAAGTCTGCACAACCTAGACTTGGAAAAAAATGCGGACTTGGCTTCAGTATTGAAAGTCTCCCCATGCATTTGGGGACGCTGCCCTGTCTAAAACCAAGTCGCCCTTCGTCCCTCGGGATCGTTCAGCCTCTCCCAATTGGGCGAATGCGATTATTTTCTGGATCTGTATGCATAACCTTAAACGAACTGGGTTCTCGATAAGGGTCTCCCACACTTCTACTGTTTTGCTCAACCGCCCATTGGGCACCCATGGCACCGAAGTGCCCATGTGCTGCCCATGAGGAATGCTCAAGGGCAAGCCCGTGGGTAGCCCGTGGGCAGCCCATGGCCGGCCCATGGACCGTCAATGAGTGACCATCAACCGGAACCAAGGTACTCCTAAAAATAGATTATCTGCTTTGGAAGGGGCATTGTAACGGCTAACAACCCTAATGTTAACCCTAACCCCAAGCCCACACGATACGTGCTAAGTTGGCGCTGGCCAAGTTCTAGGTTGATGGGCCGGTGCCTAAGTTCTAGGTTGATATGCTGGTGGCGAAGTGCTACGTTGAAGTACCGACGGTGGGCACTTTGTGGGCAGTTCATGGGCTGCCCATGGGTGCCCCATGATAGGTTTACGAAAACTGCCGGAAGTATGGGAGATCGGGTTCTTAGAGGGTTAAATATGATGTCGCCAATACCGACGGCGAAGACCTGCGAGGAAAAAATCGCCCAAAACACAGAGATGTACGCTCCCGGGGAATTTTCACCTCGGTTTTGCGTTGTAAATCCGTGCTGGCGCCCCCCGCCGCGTTCTCACAACCCATCATGTGTATACGGCTCCCGGGAGGATCGAGCCCACAACCTATGTCAGAGGATGTACAAGGCTACCAATTGAACGACAGCGGTACATCTAAACCTCAATTCCGTTTAGTATTAAATGTCCAGGGCAGCATCTGCGGGTTGGGCTATTCGTGACCTCGTCAAGCAAACATGACCGCGCATCAGCGCGCATGATCTTTTAGGTTTATTATTAGGAGAGGCTTTCGAAAGGTCGTGGACTCGGTGAAGGGAGGTGGAATAGCATAAAACACATGTGACAGTTACCGGTGCTGCAAGTTATCTACAGTCTGCACGACATGTACAACAGAGGTACCACCCGACCAGTCTCACCTGCAGCGGCCGTCGGTCAACCTTCACTAACAGGTGCTACGAAATCGAGAATTGTGTGGCACTCTTCCTCCTTTGCCCTTACTCCTCTGGGGCTCCTGTGCTCCGCCTGCTCCTCTCTGCTCCACTGCTACGCTACGGACGGTGAGTACGTGAGTACGCCAAAACAGTACATGTACATGTAGCCGACGGACGTTTATTTAGTAGATACATACATGTACAAAACATGTACATGTATCAAGCGTACCGGTTCGGTAAAATTTGGAACCTGGTTCGGAGTTGTGCCCGAGCCGACACGAGCAGGGGCACGAGGGCACGAGGCACGAGGGTACGAGCCACGAGGCACTCCTACACGCGCACGACAGGGGAATCCAACACTATGACTATCTAATAGGGGAACTCGCCTCTTGCTTGGTGTCTCCACTCAAAAGAGAGAACGGGGTAGCATGGACAGTGAAGGTGAGGGGGATTACGTGCTACACAGCAGCTGCTACACAGCACTGGAAGAAAATCTCAACTCATTGCGGATTAATTGTACCGTTTGGGCGTTGCGATGGTCAAGATGATCACAGCCACGGAGAGTGTGTACGGGCAGACAACACAAGATGCGCCACCCTGTCGATTGGAGATACCGAAAGTTAGCTGTTCCCAGCGCTGCTAGACCTTCACGCATTCAGCAGCAAACCTTGACCTCCTGGCTCTGAGCGGCGTTTTGGGTCTTTGGTGCGAACCGATTCTCGACCCTCCCTGCTGGAGGAGCACGTGCTCTTGCCATCGTTATTCAGGTCAACAAGGCATCATGTCGTTTGACAAGTTGTGGCCCCAAGGAGTAACATTCTAGGCTACGGATATCCGCGCAACTTGTGGCCGTCACGACAATACACAGACTGGAGCTTGACTTTTCAGATGTTTTAGAAATTACATCACAGAATTGTAGCACCGTTCCTGGGAACACTCCTGGATACCAAAGTCTCAGATTACCAGACTTGAAGCTACTGCTCTGTTCGTTGGAGACTTTCGCAGACATTGTCCCTGGTATGTCGGTGAAGGGATCTATGAACCTAAGAACTATCGGTGCTGCGTACACCACAACAAACAGTCCCCACGCGCCCGGGTGCCATCTCGAGCGCGGCATATGTGCTTTTCTTTGCTGATGATGGTGAGACGAATCCTGTGATCGAGGGCAGGAGAGAGCTTGCAACTTTTTGTCTCGCACAATAACATCCGAACCAGGGCCACGAAGACAGTCCTTGTCCTTGTGTGTGTGCGGCCACTGTGTGCCTGCCTGCCCGCATGTTCACCTGCAGCAGCAGCAGCAGGAGTGTACCGATGCTTCTCTCGTTCTACAGCACACTTGCGGTGTTCTCAGTGAGGTCACATCAATTCAAGTTTCAACCCGGGGAGGGCGTGCTAGCCCGAGCGCCTCTCCTGCCTGTAACTCTGGGATAATATTTGATGGGCCTGGAGCCATTTGGTTGGTTAGTTGATGGCTAGGGTGGGTTCAGCGCCTGTGCCTGGCGTAAGGAGGTAGTATTCTGAAATATTCTGAGAGAAAGAAATTTTCAGGGTCCTTCAAACTTATAATATTTTTCCTAAATCTCAACTCCACTTTCTCAGAAAGAAGACGGGACTGTCAAATACGTTCCAGGGAATGTGTGCTATCTCTAAAGCTGAAAGCTTAATTCTGGACAATTTTCCAGTCCGAATCGGTCTAATGTCTCTACCCGTATGTAACTACGTAGGAGTATTGCCTGTCCGACTGGCTGGCTGGCTGAACAGCTCCGATCCGGCATGTAACACAGAAACCCGTCCTGCCGTACACATTTTTGTCGTTTTAAGGGTGGGCAGTTGTGCACATCTCCCCTCTTCAGCGACCCAGGAAACGCCTGCCTAATTTAGCTTCAAATATAATACCTCAGTACAGCTTTTAAGATTTCAGGGAGAGCCCACGTACGACAGTACTACCGCATACAGCAGCGAGCACGGAGGAGTGTCCATTGCGTACTAATCCCCATACACCTGGTTCACTTGTGAGTCCGACATATAGTTTGGCCCACACGTAGGCTGTATGATATGTGTGCGTGTAGATCCACCGAAGTGTGTATGTGTATGCGTGTGTGTGTTTGGGTGAGAGAGGGAAACTTGGGCTTTGGACCCACATACGGGGATGTTCGATCTCGAAATGCACATGGCATGGACGCCGCGACGGTGATGTTTCGTGTGGTTCTGTGGTGGCATGACGAGGTGGTTGGAACACCGTCGAGGTTGTCGAGGTCAAGAGGCCTAAGTGTTGTGATGTTGTTGTGCTCGATTTTTGGCCATGGATGAGTTGGAACATGGTGATGGCTTCATTTGGATCTGGGCCCATGTTATGTGTTGTTCCGCACAACAATGGTGAGTTGAGAGGTCCGACATATCGCATCCATAATAGCGAAATGGCACACGGTAAAAGCCGACTCGAGAAACAAGGTCGGGAGATTTTACACTTGAGTCGCAGGAAAACGGAACCCGGTGTTGTTGACCAATCAGCACGGGGCCTTGGGGTTGTTTCCCGAATAAACTCCTAGTTTCCGTCCTCTATCACCCGCTCCCCCATATACATTTTTCTGTCGTTTGCGCTGTGTTGTATTGCAATAGGAGATACATGCGGAAAGGTCGAAATAAACCGCTGGAGCAGCCATGGTTAAGCGACGTCGCCATCATGTTAGGATACCGAAAGAGGAACGACTTTTCACACACTTGCGAACCCAACGAGGGTGTCCTCTCCACGTTTTTCTTTCCGCATGATGTCCGGTTGGTTGAATGAGACAGCTTTCCACGCACTTCAACTCTCACGCTCGATATTGTGTCATGTCTTGGCTACGTATTCCATTGCCTGTCGTCAGGAGCAAGCCGGGGCTTTGACGCCTTGGTAATCGCCATAAGCCAAGTATATGAAGGTAGGGGTAAGCGCTGGTACACGTCTACGCTGGAGCTACGGCTGGCGTCGCTGGAGACCTGCAGGGCGTGCAGAAGAGTCCCGACGATACACGTCCGTGTTGATGCCAATACGCCTCCTAGCTTGTGGTCTCCGCGTGCGATGCCAACGAGGGCGCACACGCGCAGCTCGAAGACCCGTGCGATGCAAACGAGGGCGCACACCCGCAGCTCGAAGACCCGTGGGATGCAAACCAGGGTAAACGCACGCAGCTCGAAGGCCCGCATCTCGAGTCGTGTGCCGGTCGGGCAGGCTCTTGGTTTGACTTGGGCGCTTCCTACGGAAATCCTTCTGCAGGGTGTCGCTGTGGAGCTGTGGATAAAGTTGGAGTTTCTGCAGCTGAGGGAATCTTTGTCGCCATCGGACCTAGTGTCGGTGGCTTGGCCCCAGAAGCTAAAACGGTTGGCTTTGGACACAGGCTTCGAAGCGGCTACAAACGCAGGGTCGTGGCCAGCTTCCTTGGAAAGTGTGACGCTTGGAAATGCTTTCAACCAGGCAATCGCTGGAGCTGTGTGGGGGGAATCGCTCCTACAGATATCATTCGGCGCTCGGTTCGACCAGCCTGTGGTCAGCGTCGTTTGGCCGGGCTCCCTGCAAGAAATTTCGTTTGGTCGTGATTTCAACCAAGACATCACTGAGGTCACGTGGCCGACCTCCCTGCGAACAGCTGCTTTTGGGGATTTTTTCAACCAACCGATTGCTGAAGTCGTGTGGCCGGCCTCCTTGCAGCGGCTGTCGTTCGGCACTCGATTCAACCAGCCCATCGCCGGAATCTTGTGGCCGGCGTCCCTGCAGCACTTGTCCTTCGGTCGTGACTTCAACCAACCCATCACCGAAGTCGTGTGGCCGGCCTCCCTGCGGCGGTTATCGTTCAGCGCTCGATTCAACCAGCCAGTAGCTGGAATCGTGTGGCCGCGCCCCTTGAAGGAAATATCGTTCGGTCGTGACTTCAACCAACTAGTTGCCGCCGTTGTGTGGCCGGCGTCCCTGCAGCGGTTATCGTTCGGGTCATTTTTCAACCAGCCCATCGACCGAGCCCTGTGGCCGCGTTCCCTGCAGCAACTGTCGTTCGGGTATTGGTTCAACCAACCGATTGCGGCCGTTGTTTGGCCGGCCACTCTGCAGCAGCTGGTGTTTTGGTCAACTTTCAACCAACCTATCCACAGAGTCAAGTGGCCGGTCTCGTTGAAGGATCTAACGTTCGGTCGTGACTTCAACCAACCCATCACTGAAGTCGTGTGGCCGGCCTCCTTGCAGCGGTTATCGTTCGGGTCAAGATTCAACCAGCCCATCGCCAGAGTCTCGTGGCCGTCCTCCCTGCAGCAGCTGTCGTTCGCTTCTTGGTTCACCCAACCCATCGCCGCTATTGTGTGGCCGGCCTCCCTGCAGCATTTGTCGTTTGGGTCAACCTGTGCGACAAACCCATCGCTGGATGCGTCGTCTTTGAACGAGGCGGAATTCGTGTTTTAGATCAGGCCGGCTTTCGAAGTTTTGTGAACCTCATGGCACAGGTGGACCCATGCGGGAGTTTCTGTAGATGAGATCATTTGTTTTTGTAGGGTGTCATCTACGTTCTAAAAGAAATATAAAGCGGAGGACCGATATTGAAAGAACTCAGCCAACGCCGTGTTAATGTTGTCGACAGCTAAGCCTTTACCTTGCATACCAGGCGTTGAGAATTACATGTATCGTTTCCTGCGCAGTAAGTTCGTCAGTGCGGTTCTATGACCGCGAGGAACGAATGAAGACGGGGGCATGCGGGGGAGGGGGAAGTTCGGGCAGGAGGATTTTGCTGGAAATTTTAAATTGTGGTTCAAACCACTCGCTCACATGTCCTTTTTAGCACGAGAAAACATCGTCGTGGTGTGCGCGCCTCTCAGCAACATGCAGCATTGCCAGATGACAGATGTTTTGCACGGCGGACCCCCGTCGACAGGATTGAGACTTGACTGACTGACGACTGTTTTTGACTGAAGATAGTCTGCCCAGATGTACACATTGTGGGGTATTTCAGGAGAAATATGGAGGGAACGGACTTCTTTTCGTTGTGCTGTGTTTGGGCCACGGATCATTAATATTTAGGTTAAACAGATGTTCGCATTTCGATTTTGAGGCACATAGAAATATTCACAAAATCCTTGGAGCTGTAGTCCACAGGCCTATACGGAGCCAATAACAGGTCGGAGTAACGAGGATGACCAATGATTGGATTGTAGTAACGGTCGTTCTGCTTTGATGCAGCGATGGATGGGATTGAGATCGTTCGCGTGCAGTGTAAAGGGTATGAGATATATTTTTATCCATCTACTGTAGCAAACTTGATTCCGAAGATCGCGATGCGGATACACAACGGTGTTTGCCCCTACTCTCTGTGCGAGAGGGTATTTAGTGTTTTCACGGCACTGCTTGCAAGTTCTCTTGATCGCCCTCCACCATATGGTATCGAACCGACGTTTCGGCGAGGTTGTGGGAGTCAGGGTTAGGGGTACATTGGCGTGGATTCACACACGATCAATGGCCCTGGGTTGTCATGGCAAGGCGACAAAAGTAAACCCGAAAGCTGTATGAAGGTGCCATGAACGCCTTCGTCTCGTTTGGCAGGCAGATGGTCAGGAAACAAGCTTGTCGCGAGCCAACGACGCCCCGAACGTATGAACGCCGCCACCGAAAGCGTCTGCCGCGAAGGGGTGTCAACGGGACAGAAGCTACATGCCATCTATCTTACCATGTGTTTGCTCTATCGATCAAAATTGGGCTGAGCTGGACGGGAAAGACCAGGTTAGACCCTCTCTGCGAGGCTTAACCCTGCACAATCCGGGATTTGCGGGAATGAGAAACGAATACATATATTAATGACGTTGAGTTTAAACGTCCTTACCTCCGGTTGGCCTTCACGGAGTTTTCTCAGCAACGCAGAAGATTGGCGTGATAACTGCGGTGGTTTCGTTTTTGTCGGACACATTGTACAGCGCTTCCCACGCATGCAACGTTCGGTTTAGGTACACCCTCCACCACCGTGTTTTGTATTGGTCTACGCCAGCCGCAAGGCACCTACAATTGTAGACGAAACTTGCATTAACCAAGCCTCGGACGGCGGCGGGCTGAAAATATGCGACCTCGGTCCTTCCCTAGCATCGGCTATTGAATAAATATTGAAGGTAAGCACACCCTCACAGTAGTTATCTACTACAGTATTCTATTTCGCGGAATAATCGTGAGCTCTCCAAATATTTAGTCCACGAACATGAAATGTGTGGCTGTTCTAAAACTCATCCTACATGTACGGTGCTTTTCGTGAATCGATTGATGTCCCTCGGCACCCGAGCGTGACGCATGAGCATCTCTCAATCAAGCACTTTGCTCTACCAGTTCTCAAGCTGTGTGTCCAATACGCATCGCTGCCTGTACAACCCTCCTTTTCTGTCACTGTCTACAGGAGTAGTATTCGTACCCCCACGAAGATCCACAACCCGCGCAATCGGAACCCTTCATTTATTTGCGAGGCCCTCCCTTAAGGTTCCCGTCAAAAGTACGCTATAGACGGCAAAGGGATACACATCAACCGACACACACGGGGAGCAATCTAGCAATACGCGCGCCATGGCCCTAAAGCTTCTCAAGGTGATTCCCCTAAATGATCCAAAAGAAAACACCCCTAGTTTTGTGCGACGTTCACCACTTGGCGAGTCCACACGCACACGTTATCTGGCGTCCGCGTGGTTGAAAACGGTTCGCGTCTGCTCCAGCCGCCGAACATTCGCACATCCCCGTCGACCACGGCGTGCGTATTCATCGCTCTCTTTTTCACCAGTTGGCAAAGATAGAGTTGTCCCCCGTGAAGACGGGGACATCCTTGTGGTTTCCCTCGTCCACCGCAGGAGGGGCAAGACTGTGCGGAGGTTTCCATGGAGCCTGGTTGGTTGGAATACGTTCGAAGGGAGGTGGCAGCAACGTGTCTGCTGGTTGCATGCGCAAGGAACGACGCGGTGGCGCGAGCTCGAGGTCTGTGGACGATGCCTCAAGCGACCGATTGTCAACAATCCGCCTAAACAGAATCATCCACGAAACCACGCCACTCGCTTGTTCGTAGAAACTCCTCCACTTACCGGCATCCTCTTGTGCGCCAAAGCATTCCAGTCAATCTCGGCGAAGTAAGGGTGTTTTCTCGCCTCGTCTATCCCGCCGGCAAGGTTCCCTAGCCTCTGTGACGGATCTGCCTGGAGGAACCTCGAAACTATGTCCCGAGAGTGTTCATTTCCGGCCTGCGGGATAGACGTGACATGCCGTAGGGAGGCAGCGAGAATTGTGCCTTTCTGTGAAACATATCGTTTGCACAGACAGTTCTGGGGATGTACGCCCACAACGTGCCTTTCAAGTGTTGATTGATCAATACATACATGTGAATGGATAATTCCAGCGACTTGAATGATGTGGGCATTGTCTCATCGGAGCTCCTTCGAAAGATGCGGTTCCCGGGAGAGGGTGTTGATATTGCTTGTCGACGTGGCATCGATCATTGCCGCTTGCTGTTGTTACACTTGGCATGAGAACTTTTACCGAAGATGTTCCACACTCGTCGTCAAGACTTTTGGCAGCAGTACTCGCGCACCAACCCATTCGGGAAAACGAAGAGGCAATTCTTACGGTAAATATCAGTACCACCACCGTCGTCGTATACAACTCTCACGTCGTGTATTTTTTTCGGAACTTGCTGCGTCCTACGAATTTAGAGCGAAACGCCTCCTGACCGAAAGAGCTAGTTTGCATCACATGGTTGGCGTGGTCAATGGACGTGCGTGTGGTCACTTGAGAGCCAACGGGACGCATCGCCCTGGATGGGTTCCTTCAACCTAGGCACTAGACCTTTCCTCTAGGAAACAGATCCCCCTAGAAGGCATAACTCTCGTTCAACACCCGTGTCGGGTCTTGATAGACAAACACTGACCTGAGATGAACATGCATTCGAGATCAACCCTTCCCTGAACGACGGGTCTGCACACTGTTCGATAGTTGGCCGTGGGTTCGTCGAAAGTGACAAGTGTTTCGTGCTGAATGGTACCAGTTTCGCCGCACCTTTGTATCGTAGTTGGGGGGAAACACGCTTTTAGAGGTGGCCACTTTGGAACCGGCGATCCTTGTGAAGAGGGCCGTGATGTCCGTCGGCTCCCCAGGGGACTGAAAGGGGGTGTACCCTGCCGTGTACTCGAACGTCAACACACCCAGTGCCCAGCAATCCACCGACCTTTTTTTAGCGCACGGAGAGGGGAGGGGGTTGAGGGTTCAACAAGCTCAAGCTTGTTGTGTCATCGTTACACCCCATGGTTGCAAAGTCAGGGTCATGTTCTCCGATCTACCGGGTGCCCCAATAGTTCGATCGCACTCTCGCACGTTCTGATACTGATACGATTCTTCTGCGGCAACGCTTTGGAGACCATAAGTTATGTTCCGATGTTCACGCCAGGTTCCCCGTCTGGCACCCGCTAGAGGTGCAAGTACCTCACAAAGCCTCGACATGCTGTCCAACCAAGACTATTGTCGTGTGTAATACAATCTATAATATGTAGCTTGTTTGAACCACGTCCAGGCGGGCGGAACAACGGGAACGAGCACGGGTCAGCTCGCATCGACAAACCTCGTAGGGGCGTTCTCGCGAGCGTGGGGATGAGAGGATGGCCGCTAGAGTGTTGTTAAATTTGACGGCGTTGGAGTAAGACCGCTCACGTGCAGAGATGGGTAGGACAAATGTTGCTGCATGACACGGTGGGAAGGAGCTCACGAGTGCCTTCGCGAGTACAACGGGATCAATGCAGCGCCGGAGATTCGTCGAAATCACGTATACCGCCATGCACAACAACTTCGTCAGGACTACGTTGGTGCGCTAGCGGTCATTTTCTTGGTCTACAATGGGATGTTGAAAGCAAGATCTTCGGCAACAAAACAACAACGGAATCAAGGGACTAGGGACTTGCTCACTTGTCGTGTCCAGCGTTGAAGATAAACTCGGGCGCAAGGTATTCTGGGGTCCCGCACATGGTAAATGACTTCGGGTGCACCTCTGGCTTCCCGTCGACTATGATCGTGAAAGGGATCTTCTTGGCAAAGCCTAGGTCGATCAGCCGCGGATACCCCTGTCCGTCGACCATGATATTTTCCGGCTGATATTCAGGAACACACGTTGTATGAGAACAAGTCCCAGCAGGACAGAAAGAGAGATCGTTATGGTGCTTTGCGTGAACGGGTATTGATCACCAAATTTGAAGGAGGGTCTGAATCCAACTCCACAGGAATTCGAATTGTCTGACGGCAACTTCTCCCACGTTGACGTCAGTACGAACGGAGTACAGTTGTTCGCAAAAACATGTTGGTAGGAGGAAGTCACGTTCGCGGAGGCTCTTGGACACAACCCACAAGCATCGGGGTGGATTGTTACGGTAAAACATACACGTACGCCGATTCCAATAACACTGAAGTCGCAGTTCTGGATCACATTCCTCTGCCCTGCCCTTCCAACAAATCACCTTGAGATCCCTGTAGGCGACCCCCCTGGCGTGCATGTACGATAATGCCTCCAGAACGCACGCGGCGTAAAATCTGCGTTCCGTCCGGTGGCACGATCCCAAGGTTGCAATAGAATGAAGGTTACCACGACTTGAGCATCTGCTTGTTCGCGCTCTGATTTGATCGAGCGTTTGGAAATTGACTGCTGCGTTCGAAACACGGCATTATGGTAAAGAGTTTCAGGTGTTCTGCGTTTTCTGTAGCCTGCCTTGTCTCCGGAAAAAAAAAACAACGACTCGAAGAGCCGCATATGACCTCCCGCTCAACGTTGGGGTACGTAAGGAATACCAGCAGGTCAGGTTTTTTGTGCGACATTACCTCACTTTGGTATCGCGGATCCGTTTCGCCCCCCGTCTTTCAAGAGCTTTAGGGGTGTCATCGAAAACCCATAGCTTGGGCCTAACGCTCCTCTAGGAAAATGTTACCATGTTTTCCGCTGTTCCTCTGGAATCGAAATTTGGCACGTCTATAGTCGATACTTGCGTGCTCAATCCAAGCTAATCCGCCACTTCTGCCACGTCCAGCTACTGGGCACAATGTCTTCCGCAGAGCTAAGTTGACACGAACTACGCAGGGTGGCTGCGAGTGACGCACCTCATCTCGTTGTGCTTTGCTGTAAAAGAGAGTATGCAATTCATGGTCTGTGCAGGTGTTATCTTCTCATTCTTTTCGGCGTCTAGCCAAGAGTCTGCGAACGCGATACCATCCTCCCTTGTAGGTTTCGGTAAATTTTACCAGAAGGTTTACTTGCTACAACGCACCACAGCACCCAGCTGTTCCTGACGAGAGTGTTGTTGTTGTTTTTCTTCACATTAAACTCGTGTCAGTTGCTAATCCCAAAATCTAGCAAAGACTCGGCCCGTGGTCACAAAAATGCTAAATAAAGCCATCAGAAGATCTAAAGAGTGTGCACTCCAGTGAATAGCAAAGAGCTCGGCTAGCCTAGCACGCGACTTTCAATCACTTCTTACTGTACGAGGCGTCCGTTTAGGCACACACAGGCATACCTTCCGTGTTCGATCGGAAGGTCTCCCTCGGCGAAACCGCTGACCCCCTCGTAGATTATGGACCACATCTCCCCGGCCGTTACTGCCTCCATGAGGAAATAAATGCTGTTCGCGTCCTGTCAGGGTTGTGAGACACAAGGGCGAGAGCTGTTTTCTCTTTTTGCGAAGTCTCGTGTTGCAATCTTTGGCAATCTTCGACTCGTTCCTTATCTATGCGTTCCTGGTATCAACGTATTGAACAACCATTCACCCGGCGCTCATCGTTGGCTAGTGCATCAGGTCTCAGTCCAGTCCTTGGTCTTGCCGTTGTGTATTGACAACGTCGTCGCGAAGGGGAAGCAGGGGGATAAGAATCGAGAGAAATTATTTTGGTGTGGGTTCTCTGAGTCCTCGTGGCGTGAAGACTCGTTGAAACATGGCAAACCAACACCCGGCGCATGTACACCTGTGTATAATCTTGGTTTGCTAAAGACCTAGTCTACATACTCTCTGGAGAGAGTGGAATGTTCCGTTTTTCGGCGAGTTGAAGGGGGCTCGCGTCGCGAAGATACCCAACACTGCATATAGTCTAGACGGCGAGGGACGAATGATAATGATATCCACACAACAAGCAACACCGGGCAAACAACATTCAATGACTACAGTACCAGTCAGCGAATATAGTGTTTTGTCAGCACTGAAAGCCCACCTAATACGACAACAGCATCACTGCACGGATATGCAATATTGTACGTATACCACATGGAGACTACTTCATACATGAGTATCGAATCAGTCATCAATATTGGTCACCTGGAAGGTGGAATAAAGCCCGAGGATCAGGGGGTGAGTCATATTCTGCAACAGCAGCTTCTCATCCTTCACGTGCGCCAGCTGGCCCCTATCCACGACGGCCTTCTTGGAGAGGGCCTTGAGGGCGAAGTGCTCGATTTCCCCGAGATCTGCTTCCTCCTGCTTTGCTCTGGCAAGGGGAGAAATCAAAGGCACATGGTGGACGGAGAATATGACTTCAGTTATCATTCGAGATTATGACCCCCTGTTCTGGGTCATCTTATGTCGACCGAAAATTGCCATGTTACCTTGAAGCGCAGGACGATGACGCATCGGATCGAGGTCAGAACTGTTCTTTATGTGCACCAGATAGAAACAGCAGCAACGACGACAGCAGCACTAGTAACAGCTTGGACGGCGGAGCGGAGCTACAGTAGAACATAACATTGTCTGAGACTGTGAGGACGGAGGGCAGAACACGGCCAAAGTAGCGTACGGGAGGCAGGCCAGCAAACTCTCATCTTGAGCATGGATGGGCAAAAGGGTATTTTGTTTTACTGTTGTTCTTGACAAGGAGGAGAAGGTACGGCTAACGTGGTTATTGGTGGGGAAGAAATCGGAACAGCCTTGAACATTACGGTGCTGGCGGTGACGCAGAATATGTGGTAGGGGCGTATGAGGTGCGTTGATCGATCGATTTTACACACTTCACGATGCAGAGTGATTTCCTGGCCTCTTCGTGAAGTCTACATGGTTGATACCATGGCCCCAACAACCCTGTCCGCTTGCTACCGTAGTTTGCACGAGATGTCACACCCTCTGGACCAATTTTCAGAGTACTCGGCAGGAAAATCAGTGAGGGCACCGACCATAACGGGGTTGGAACAGTCTCGGCGACACGTTTCCAAAACGCATCGTTTGATTTCGACACCCTTCGTCCTCGTGGAGTAATCGGGCTTTGACAATCGTTCCGGGGGTGTGGTATGTCGTGCAACCTACGGTTCTCGACTCGCTAGACAGTCGACTATGTGCGTGGTGGCGGGGATTATGCTCATGTTGCCAATGTGCTGTCGTTGCCGTTGTTGTTGCTGCTGTTGCTCTTTGTCTCTATACGAAAGTGCTTGCCTGATCAACCTAACACTCCAAATCCCATCATATTTTAACCAGCGAGAGACGACCTCCTTGACATTAGGCTACCGACTCGCAAGGCGTGAGTGACTCACTTGTCCTTGAAGGTGACAAGGGTTACCCGTCCGAAACTGCCGGTGCCTAGGAACACCTCCGTCTTGAAGTCTTCCGGAAGGAACCGGTCGTCCAAGGCCTTGCCGATGAACCTTCCGCCCGGCAAGCAAGCATTGACACGGGGATGGGAATCGGGAGGAGGTGCACATGCGGTGGGTGTCATAGCTTCAAAAAGACAATAGTTGGCGGGTTCGTGGGAAAACATTACTATTGAAAAGAAGGGAAGAGGTTGGCTTGACGTTACACAGAAACTACTAGTTCATGCACACACACGGGTTTCACGGAACAGGTACTGAAAAATCTTTTCTCGCACAACATTGATGAAATTTGCAGCATGTCGGTCAACGGTTGATGTATCATGCACACTAACCCATCCTCACCTAAGCATGGTAACTCTTGCATGCACTAGAGTCGTTGCCCTACCTATTATTTGTTCTTGTAGATGAACGCGACTAGTGTGCCGCCTCAGCATCTCTCTCTCTCTCTCTCTCTCTCTCTCTCTCTCTCATCGTCGATCCCTCTCGCTGAACCGACCGATTTTTGTATCCACCCTTCTCTTTCCATCAGCCAATCTACCTCACCTTTGACTCTTGGCTTTCTTGAGGAGGCTGGGGCGGCCTCTCAACAGCTGGGAGAAGATCTCTCTGATGGGACCCACGATCGTCTCGAATTGACTCGGCGTGAAATAACTCAAGCGTAAGTCCTGTCGGCGTGGTGATGGCGTTCGCGTATGTGTTGTGTGTTTTGAGAATCGTAACGGCGGAGGTGTGCCGATGGTGCCAACAAGCTGTAATATGGTCGGTGGAGCTTGCTTCTATTGAAACAACCGGGAGGGGCGCCGTGTGTCGAGTGTGTACTTCAGCGACACAGTCTGCTCCTCTTTCCGGTTTCAGTTACAGTCATGGGAGATGGCAATGACCAGCGATCTTAAACCATGGAGACACATAGGAAATATGCGCTCTGGAGTTCCATGCTGACTTCTTGCACACTTGTTTCCTCCGATGTGCCAACCAACAATCACTGCATTGTTGAAAGAGACATAATCAGTACGCCGGATGCTCGGAAACACCACCCGCTAGATCGCACAGCACACGCCCCACCTCTTTCGCCGTGATCGACACGGGGCATATGGCACCCGCAAACTTGAGCCCTTGAGTCGATGCTGCATTTCCATCCCCAGCCCCTGCCCCGCCCTTTCCAAGATCGATAGTTTCGGGTACGGGCGCCCAGCAACCCCCTCTCTTCCCTTTTCCGGCGCAAAGCAGAACCGGCATTCCTAGGAACGTTCCAGGGCCTAGAACAAGGCTCCTGGGTCCGAACAGTATTCGAAGGTATCGGACGGAGGACGGTGGGTGCGGCGGTGGTTCACATTTCATATTTCTGAATCCCAGGATAGGTTAGTGATGCTGCCTCCATCATGTGGGGCGGCGAGATGATGAGCACATGAAATCCACAGCAGTGTAGGCATACGCGAGGGCCACGAGTGGTGCCGAAGCGCCATGTTGGGGGGGGAGGGGGTAGTGCACTCCAAAGGGCGGTTCAGATACGTTGTTGTAGGCCAGAACGTTGTGACCGACATCGCCGGGCATGACTTGATATTTTTTCAAGGGTGGGGTCGATCAACCCCTCGAACTGCGTACCTGAACTTATAGCCTTCCTCATCCCATCCAACCCCGCCCCACCTTACGGTGTCCGCCTCTCTCTCTCTCTCTCTCTCTCTCTCTCTCTCTCTCTCTCTCTCTCACCTCTGAGTTGTTCGTGCTCCTTCCCCAGCTCGGTCGCCGTCATCGCCGTCGTTGGCCTGTCCCTCGTACCGCCCACCTTCCTCGGCGCTCTTCTTCTCCTCACCACCGCTAGCCAGCACTGCCGCCGCCGCAGCGTTCGAAATGTCATCTCCCTCTGGCGGGGTCTCCTGGATCGACCCCGACGCGGCCGTGGAGCCCCCTCCCTTGGAACTGCTCCTTGGGGCCGGGCGTGGCGTGTCTGGCTTGGGAACCGCCGGGCGCAGTTGCTTGCGGATCAGCTCGGGCGAGTCCACCGTCGACGACTTGACCTGATATGCACGGCCCACAGCATGTGTTTTAGACGGAAAGCGTTTCCAGTACATATTTTTCGTAATCGCGGGTTTGTTGGTGGGCGTTTGCGGGGCATCAAGGCCCAAGATTGACTCCATGGGTATTCGACAGTCCCATCGGAAGAAGGGGCGGAATCCAGTCCGGCTGGTACGGTCGGCGGTCCCGTGGGTTGGACAATCCGTATCGGGTATCGACCGGGGTTTGCCGTGTTACCGTGTCTGGTTGCGCAGCCTAACGTAGGCCAATGCCACCGTCCGCCTGGATTTCCCTGCTCCCTGCTCCCCCCCGTAGACAGTTGCATGAGTGAAGCCACCGGCATCCACCGCGAGACACCTCTAATAAATCGTTTAATTGTGTACGGCACCATCCCTGCCGGCCACTGCTGCATGCTGGTTGTGCGACCGGGCCCAAGGGTAGCCGATCTCCCCGCGTGGTTCTTGAAGATACGCTTGGTCATTTCACATATAGAGCACTCCTTCCTGTAACACCAGATTGTGAGTGTACCGGTTCTGGATACAGCGAATCAGTACTGCTATCTCTACCCCCGCCCTACCTCAAACATTATCCTGTCCCTGGTGTGCAAACAACTCTGTTGCAACCACATGGCATGATCTGACCCTGCCGTACCTCGACAGAGCCGTACTCTATCAGATAGCACCGGTCCACAGTGCCTCCCTCCGTTGATACGGTTTCTCCCTCCCTAAGTTGTATCGTCGTGAACGCTCCAGCCAACCGAGATGCTGCCTGCTTGTCCAGGGGATCCTGTGGTCGTCCATCGATCATGAGCAAGGATGAAGGAGGCGCTGTGAAGACAGCACCGTCAGCGCTTTTATTGTAAAAATCTATTCGCCGAAAACGATTGACCACCCGCCAAAAGGGGGGATACCGTGTTCGTTACGCTCGTGCATCTTTCGTAACGATCATGCCAACTGAATGACCCCGCGAAGTTCAAACGTGCCATACCAACTCGGGGGTGGCCTGCATCCACGCCACACGCTGAACGAGGGAGGCGCTGACAGATAACGCCAGCATCTCGCGAAACCTGCTCCTTTGAAGCGTGAACAACTCGCAATCCTCCACTGCCTGGAATGAACAAAGGGAAAGAAAGGGATGATCGAATTTGTGTCGGAAGGAGCAGCGAACGGGCAAGCCACTAAGAAACGCACAAACACGATCAACATCATGATCGACAACACCAACAGCAACAACCTTGTCTATTCCTGGCGAAATGAAACAGGGCATAAACAGTACCCGTCTTTGCATATGGGCAGGCCGGTTAACTGGGGGTAGTCCCCATGAGAAGAAAGAGGCACGAGAATCTCAACGTAGATCACCAACCCGTCCGTAATGATCCAGAGAGAACGTTGTATGGTAAGTTATACCGCCTTATCTGCGCCACATGTACACCGCCAGGATCACATTCCAAAGCGTCCCGTGAAAGCACTTCGTACATTTTGCTGGTCACAAGACCCCTGAACCGGGCCTAGAAAAATTTCCCACCTTCACGCTGGCGCTTCTTGGTGTGTGATACAACAGAGCCAGCTCGCCCACAGCGCAGCCCGGGCCCACATGTCGGGTCAGGGTGCCTCCCACGTAGACCTCTAGCTTTCCCGTCTTGATGACATACATGGCGTCGCCTGGTTCTCCCTCCTGCATGAGCCACTCTCCCGAGCGGCATGAGCTCTTCTCCATCGTGTCGATCAAGGAGTTCATCTGCGTGGATCAAGTGGACAAGCAAGAGAGAGAAAATCACGAAACTTCTGGCTCAACCAGAAACTTCCGATACTGGCATTAACGTTTTTACCGCGGGAGAGGTACAATGGGGCGCCAAGCGGTCGCTTCGATGGAAACTTTGGCTGAGGAAGAGGTGGGGGACGATGGCCGGCTTCGAACGAGATTTCAAGATGAACCACCTACAGCCATCCGTACCACACTATCCCAGGTTGCTACGAGAAGCAGCACAAAAAACCACACGCCTTCAAAAACCAAGCAGCGTCGATTTGGCCTTGTTCCGCGTGCATATTCTAAACAACAGACGCGCAGGTTCTTGACCGCCATAATTTCTTAGCAGAGCTACACAATAGCGGGGCTTGTTTTAAACAACGCGAACGTTTCAAAGTTTCCACAGCAACAACCACCGTAGGGTTGACTGGGAAAATATGTTGCCGCTACCCGTGCTTGACGTTGCCTGTTACCTGGTTGGTGCTTTCCTCTCCAATGAAAAAGAAATTCACCAGTGCCTCCAGAATGAGCTTGTCGTTTCCGTCTTGGAACACTTCCTGTGCAATGCAACGTTGGTTCCAGCGAAAGACGAAAAGAACAACTCGATACCATCACCAAGAACAGAGAATGAGAAAAGGGCGGAGCCACGTCCCGACATTTCGGGGATGCGAAGCGAACGCTCTTCGTACGGCTGCGACATGCGGTTCCAAGAAAGTACTCCCACCTCGCCGTAACTCCAAGCGTTAGTTCCATGGCTCAACAATGAAACTCTTGCGCTGGTGTCCCTTTCGGTGATGATAGTGCCCCGTGGATCCCGTCCCTTCCCTCTTCCTCCCTTCTCTTTGGTGCATCCTATATTTTCTTTCACAAACTCTTTACCTTGGTCTTGTCGAAACCCCCCTGCTGCTTGGCCATCTCCTTCCTGGTATCGGCCAAGGTGAAGTCGAAGCCGTCCTCGAAGATCTGATCCCTCCGGTGCTTCTTGTTGTCGTGCGACGTGATGCCGAGCACTGAGTTCCTTCGTGGGTTGTCGGGCACCAGCTTTGCGGACATGGAGCTCCCTACCGCACAGAGTTCGACATATGGTCGTACAGCAGCCGGTTGGCTTTAATACGATGTCCAGTTTGGTTGTAGCTTTTGTAGCAGTCTGCCTTCGCCGGGGATGTTTACGCTTCACTCCGTCATGACTGTAGTCAAACATACATACTTCCTCTGTATCATAAGTAGTCTGGCCCGTTAGGTTTATGCGCCCCCTTAACGGTGTCCGATCTGTTTTTCGTTTTTTTGTTGAATTCTCCGGCGTTTTTTTAGCAAGAAAAAGTTGTTTTTTTTAGAGCTGGTGCTTGAACCATGTAGCTGAACGGCCGGAAAACATTGAGTCGGCCCAATAACGGCTATATTTTGCCCATTTCAGGGGGAAGGTGGGGCACTAGCTTAAACCCCCCCAAAAAACCCAAGAATTATCTCCAACCCTAAAGCTAACCCCGCCTAGACTCAACCATCCATAACACGTCCCTCATACTAAAACAAAAATAAAAGTGACCCGCACACTAAATTCAAGACACTTTGGGGTCCCACACTAAAACCAAGACACTTGGGGATCCCACACTAAAACCGAGACATTGCAGGGTAAAAAACCAACAGAGTAGGGCCCGAACCCCCCCCCCCCCTTTACTCAACGATCTACGTCGCGTCCCCCTATGCTCAAACCAGTATAGTAGTGACCCCACACCAAAACTAAGACACTTGAGGTTCCACATTAAAACCAAGACACTTGGGGAGCCCACACTATAGCCAAGACACTTGCGGGTAAAAAAAAAGTGTCTGTTGGTGTCCGGGGGGAAAATGTCGACTAGTCGTCCTCGCCGTCGCTGGGACTCGATGCCATCCAGGCGTGAGCCCTCTCGAAAGCCTCCTTGTCGAATAAGGGTTAGGGTTAGGGTTTTCCATCGTTTGCATAGTGTGTGTGGGGTGGTAATCACGACTTCTCTCAAGAATTCTCATAGAATTTTCAAAAAACATCTCAAAAACGTTCCCGTAAAAAATCTCAAAACGGGCCAAAATGGGCACATATTGACCTAATTTTAGTGCCTAACACGGTCTTCGATTCTTTTAGTTTTTTTTATTCAGCTTGGTATGTGCTTTGCCTTTCTAACGCACCCGGCTAAAGGCTAAACGTCAACGTGTAAGTACCTTACGACTACGCGCACATAACAGACCAGACTTATGATACAGAGGAAGTATACAATTGTATAGCTTCAATGATTCTGTCTTGGGGAGACAAAGCTGGAGTTTCGGTCTGGTACTGCTGGCTTGTGTGTGTTCTAAGGCTTGCCACCATTCATCGTGCTGCAGCAATACAAGTACCACGCAGAGGTGTTTGGCCAGGATGCCTGGGCTGTGTGACAAGAAACGTTACTGCTCGGATTCGGGTTGGCGTGCTGCGAAGCAGGCACGCTCCGGCAGAACAACTATGGTTACCTGCCAATCGTTGATTTGGTCGAAGCCTGCCGCACAGCGTAAACTATGGCAACGCACCTTGGTGTTGAATGTGCTGGTGACTGCCTGCCCTAATCTGGCGGTTGGGCTCTTTCTTCGGCTGTCGTGCTTTGTCGTCGTCGCCGTCGTCGGGCAGAGCGACGCGGGCCCTCGACATCTTGTCGAAAATCTCACGATTGGTGACACCCGCGCCTTTGGCCTGCATTGGAGATATCATAAGTGCTTATTGGGCCTTACGTACGGAAAACAGCACTTGCAATGTTTTGGTTATCCGCAATTACCCGCACACAGGTTCACTCGTGTTGGCCGGACGGCCACGTGATGAACACGGGTCCTCACAGGGGGAGTGACGCTATGTATATACACCTTCAATGAGGGATACAGTAGTCCTTGTACTGTAGAGCATCGCAGTGCAGATCATTGCAGACTATTGACAAGGAAACAGCTAGTCTACTGCACGAGAAGTCTGTAGTGCCGATCTTCATTGAGAGGCCAACTTTCGAGCCGTGCACGATGGCGGAGTGGCGGTAGCGTATGCTACGAGTGGTATAAGGACCGCTGTAACGTGCTTCGATACATCACCTACTGTAGTCTTCATACCATTTCACATCACCTGCCCGGATCGATTGAATTTTGAAGTTCAAGCAACACAATAGGTCTACGTACTACATACGTCACGGTGAACCAAAGTATTTCCGACTTAAGTCGACTCCTCCTCCCTACACCCAACAGACGCGTGAAAATGGCCCTCATTGCGCGCTTGAATATGAACATGTTGCTTACGGCGACAATACTACTGACCGCACCTTGTGAAAATCATCGCGATAGCTGGCGAACTCCGATCTATCTGCGGTTCCGCTCTTTTGCACCGATGCTGCACCACCCATGCCGACACCTCCGAGCGTCGGCCCCTTCGAATGAACACCTTGACACACAGCCCGACCGCCGCTGGACTCTTCAAGCACCCCCTACGATGATGTCGGCGTGTTGCTCAATAGCGCCGCCGACAACGACCGTGGGTCGATCAAAGGCTTCAAGTGTCCGCACACCACAGTCGGAGTTACGGGAAGCTGTGCACATGAATGGGCTGTAGCTTCACCCTCTCACAACGTAAACACATGCACAACCTTCAGGGCCGCCGAGTGCAAGCTACGTCGATAAGACATGCGGCGGGTTTTCGCTGACGGCCCTGGGTCTTGTGCTGAATATTGCGGTGTCCTCAAATGACAGTTTCAAGTTTAGTCTATGCACATGTAATTTAGTCTAGATTTGTATGAGCCCGCTACATGGACGAAAAAAGGTACACAGTACAGCAGCAGTAGTGGCGGCATGGCGGCAAGTTCGTTTGCTGCACACCGGTTCTCCAGTGTGCTGGACCGCCGATAGAGTGGTGATTAAAACTAGAACACAGCCTTGCACGGCGGCGGCGAAGTAATATTGACTTCGGTTTTAAAGGATCAAACAGATGACGAATGCCGCCCCTGGTCATGTGCATGTAAACTACTGTACGATGTCCATACAAAGCGGTGCTGTACAAAACAGAAGTATCAACGTTCCACGAAGTTGCTTCAGTGGGATGAGTACTTGTAGGAGTTAGTTCGACGTTGCTGCAGTATCTGCTGTGCGATACCTGCCTGTACACATTCGGAGCTTTCGATTCTCAGCGAGGTGCTGTGGATTCATAGTTCCACTACGCAGTGAACGCTTGTTTTTGCGCGTACTCCTCAGCTCCTCAGGACGGAGGACTTCCTTCCCACTTTGACAAACCCTTCAAATCGACCCCGGATTTGAACTCTGGAGCTATTGCACATGAGGCAAGGCCGTAGCGTAGTGAGGAATTTGAGCGACTTTCAATACGAACAACAGACAAATGGATGAACAACAAAATACTCAATCGAGTCGCCCTTCAACATCGGTCATCATTGTTCGTCGCCCTTTCCACAGAACCCGATTGATAGTGGGCCGCAGTAGAAAAGAGCGCCGCCACAAGAACAAACTTGAGTTTTTTCTTTTTCCGTCTTCCCTTCGAATCAGTGCTCACAGCATTTATTTGTGCCCTCTCCAACCCTCCTCTTGTTGCAATCCGCAATTCACATGCAGGAAATACTTGCAGGAATTTGGGCTCCATTCTAGTCTACACAAGAAACTTTGTATTTACTCTTGATTCCTAACAGAGGGAATAAGCCGCAAGGGTTGCCCAAAACAAAACGTTCATCTACGGCAAGTGATACCATGTTCTGTGGCAACCCCCACCCGGAGAATCGCCCAAGCAACGCACAGCACCGATACACTGCCTAAAGCCTACATAACCGAGCGATGCCCTCGACATGAGCAATCTCGTGCATGATGTGCCGCTGGTCCTCCTATCCATACTCGCCAGCAACTTGACGATCCTTGTATTTCCCCCTCACCAAGTAAGTCCAAGGTAAGAGAAAAAGCCGATATGAAGCGGTCATATTTAGGTTACATGAATAACAACGGCCGGCACGGCAGAGTGTTCACGGGGATCGGCCAGCGCGGCCAGCGGGCAAAACAAGCTCTAGACTACGCTACACCTGGCCGCAAAATGTGCTTACAACACGCTCCGGTTGGGAACCATGGGGTGATGGCAGGAAGGCAAATCCCGATCAACAACAATTCGACCAAATAACGGCGGCTCGATACCCGACAGGCAAACATGCGCCACCTTGGCGAAACATCCGACTGCCAAACCAAAAGTATAGTGGTGCAAACCCCGTCGCCACATGTGCCGCCCTCAAGATCGAGCAACGTGCTGGACATACAAAAACACACCAGCCCCGCTCGCCAGCTTCTTTGTTTCCCGTCCAAGCCAAACGCCTGCCATTCGATCCTGCTCACATATCCAGGACACATGTATCATTCACATGGGTTTGGAAGCAAAACGCTAGCGCGGGGGGAGCCCCAATCCCCAAAACGAATGCACCCATCGATCATCCGTCTGAGTGCGTGTTCAAAACTGACGCTTCCCCGGCTGTTCGGCTCTATGGCTTAGGAGACACGGCCAATGCAGAGAAGAATAACAGCCGTCGACCCCGCTAATTATTTCATGGCGAACGTTACTTGCGGAGGTTCATGAACCTTGCCGCAAGGTCGTCAAGTTCACTGTCGCCGCCTCCGGAGGGTGCGGCGGGACCACTGCTGCTGTCGTCCCCCGCGTCGGGCTTCGTTGGCTTGTCTTCGTACCTAGGTTTTCGGGAGAGAATGTGTCGAAAAGGCGGCGTAGAGGCAGACCGCTCGGCCAGTAAGAAGAGACATTCCAAATATGAGTGGGACAGGAACCATCAGAAGGGTTCAAGTTGAGCGGCGCTCATCCAACAAACATAGGGACCGGCAGCAGACTTCGCTGTCTGCACATCCTGACGCCAAGGAAGAAAAATCGTCCTGGCGGTTGCACGCAATGCTGCCAAAAAAATTGAAAATATGTATGAATGTTGTTTTGTTTTCGTCCTATTTATTACGGTGACAGTCCCCCCATTTTTCGTGGTGAGACGTGTACTACAGTTTTCAGTGTATGTAGAGTACTACATTTGTTAGTGTAGTTTTTCATACAACTACAACCATCCAGGGTCACACAGGAAGGGGTGAACACCAGGGCTTTTTTCTTCCTTGTATATGTTTTCGTGCCCCACCTTCCTCCTGCGGTGCGTGCTGAATTATATTTTTATCGCGAGAAGGGTCCAGCCGTCCCTCTCCCTCGTCAACGGTGCTAACGTTCAACTTTCGAAAAGCTTTTCAGCTACGTATATGTTTCGCTTTCACCCGCAAATTTTGTGAATTTTCACCCCATGGGGATTCGAACTCACGACCTTTGAGACCAGCGGGTTCCGAGGATACCACTAGACCACCGGGGCGACCTCTCTGTTATGCTCCCTGCCCTATACACCGTCCTTACCCGGGTGCCGCAGGAATGTCGTAAGGCATGGGTCTCGCCTTCGGCGGCGAGGGGATGTCGTTGTGGTCGTAGGTGGCTTTTCGCGGAGGAGAGTACGGGGGCGGGGCGTCCTCCCCCTTCGCGCCGGCGCCTGCGTCGAGCCCTGCGTCCGAAGGCCCCCAACCGCTTGTCGCTTCCGCGAACCCCCCGCTGCCCCGTCGGTAGGGGTTGTTGCCGCCGCTCGTATCCCGGTAGTGTCCCTTCTCGTTCTCACCCGGCACATACCTGTCCGCCGGCGTTGCTGCTGCCGACGGGTCCCAACCCGCACTGCCGCCGCCGCCCGCCGCCGCCCCCCCGCCACCGAACGAGTTTTGCGGCGACAGCGTAGCCGTGGCGAGCGGAATCCCGTCCGAAGGCGGAAGCGCCCAGGCGGTTACTGGGGGAGGGGACGATATCCCGCCTCCGCCGGGAGGAACGGTGCTGCCGCCGCCGCCCCCGCCCCCGTCCCCGCCCCCAGAGCTTGGCCTTCGACTGCTTGGTACCTGGTACGCGGGCTGTGGGCCTGAGGCCGCCGCTGCAGCTGCGGCAGCTTCACGGTCGGTCGAGCTTTTCCGGCGGATCGGGGCAGCGGGGGTGTACTCTACGTCGTATTCCTCCGCAATTCCCAGGAGGTACTCCTGCCAAGCACACGTAGTATAGGATGTATGTAACGAACAAGTGGGAGTGGGCTAGGGACTGGAGCGGAGCAGCGCTAATATACAAACAGGTAAAGGACTGTGAAACGGGAGGTCTTTCGTATGGCAAAAAACAAACTAACATCGTGCCTCCCGAAACTACGGCAACAAAGTCGAAATTCGTGTTGGATATCGTATCGATTTTTTCGATATATCGTATCGATTTATCGTATCGATATCGGATATCGAAAACATTTGAACTTTTCGATATTTCGATATCGATACGATAAATCGATAAATACTCCACGGAACCCCTGATGTTCCACACGGAACCCCCACAGCTGCACACCACACAGCACACAGCAGCCGCACTGTGTGCGCACGCAGTGAAATGCGCGCATTCAACGAAGTAGCTGCAGTTACTATCCATTTATATTATCTCTCATTATTGTGCCATTTATCTCTCATTGTTGTGAGAGCTTTGCATTTCTGCGACAAGCAAGCTTGCTTTCTGTGTTGCGGCGTGCGATACCGCTGAGCTTTCTTGAGCAGCAGTGTAGAATAATCAACTGATAAATATGATTTTCATTTCTCGGTGTAGATGTAGATAGACTATTACCCACATAGTCTACACATTGTTTTTTCAAGCAGCTGGCTGTACACTGACGGCAGGTAGGTTTCGGAGGCCTATTTGCGGGTAATTTTGATAGGAAATGAAGCGAAATTGCTCCAATTTGTTTGCCTCCGGCGGCGCCTCCAGCGGGGCCCCCTCACCAGCCGGGGGGGGCCGCTTGGGCTCGCACAGCGAGCTTCCGCGCCTTCGCGCGTCAGCTCGCAGTGGTCGCCGGCTCGCTTCGCTCGCTATCAGCGGACACTTCACGCGCGATATCGTATCGAATCTATTATTGAATCGATATCCAACACTAAAAAGCACAGCAGTCAAACCAAGCTCCGAACGGCAACATAGAAAACAACACAATGGACACCCGAGTTGGCTCGCAAGCAAGCCGGGCCCTGGAGCGCCCGCCCCCGTCTACCTCAACCCCTTCTGGGTGACAGTTCTAAAATTCCAAACCCACAGTTAGGACGGTGCTCGACGGAGAACATCCCCGTCCACTTCGCCCTCTTCTGCGTGGTAGTGCAAGTCTCGCACTCACCGTGACGACGAAGCTCGAGGGAGGCTGGCAGTCGAGCTTCTCTACCACCTTCGGATTGACGCAGCCGCCCTCGTTCAGCTCAGCCAACCTCACGTACTCGCTGCCGTACTTCTTGACGAACTGAGACTTCACCGTCGACAGCTCCGAAACCTGTGCGCCCACAACCCGTGCGAGGCAAACAGCAACACGAAGGGTGTACACACCGGGCTACCGTGTGGATATACTGCTGGTAACACAGAGAGGGGGGAATCCCAAGAGCCTGATCCATGATCTACATATTCATGACATGGGTGTTTGAAAATACGCGGCGCACGACATTTTAGGCACCAGAACGGCAAAGATTGTCGAGGCACAGGTCACTTTACGCTTGCAGGAAGACCTTGCAGTGACACACCGGTCCCCCCATGTGTTGCCGCGCGACGAGGTACACCAGGAGGGTTTTGAGAACATGCCTTCCCGTTCGTCAGGTCTTGCAAGGACGGCGAGAAGGAGCAAAAGCCTCCACACACGTCTCCACCCAAAGGCAGCGCTGCGTGCTTGCGGCAAACAATCAATGGCGACAATCTCATGCTGGCCAGCTTGCTTGCGAGGTAAGCGATGGTCGTCGTGCTCCAAGCCGGCAACACATAGAAAAAGTTGTCATGATAACGCGAACGACTGCTGTCAGCGGTTCGTTCCTTCTTACCTCTGCTCGGTCTGCCGCCCAGATTATGGTGCACACCGCCTGCTCCATGTCCGGGGGGACGTCTTTTTGAGACGCTACCAGACGCATGCGCTCCGCCACCAGCTCGCAATGCAGCTCCAAAACGTCGTATGCTTCTATCGTGAAATCCTCTCGAATGACCTTTTCGGATAGAACGAAAAAAATGGGAGAGCAAAAGGTAAAATCAATCGAAGTATTCCAAGTTTTGTCAAGGCTCTAATAGCATCAGAATTGGTGCCCACAAAAATAAAGCAGTAGTACCTGGTATTCGCGAACAGCGCACACAACAAGGCCACGGGTAGGCTCATGATGGGGCTGCGTAAGACTAGCTGAACGGCGATGTGAGCAATACGCCCTGCCCCGAACAGGCACAACGACTAAGTTTGTTTTCATTTTTTCCCTCGCTTCAGCTACGGGCTGATGATTCGGCAATGCCGCGACGGGTCAGGTCCAAGACAAAAAAATCGATGGGCCGAACGTCGCACGACCCTTGTTGCAGCACCTCCACCACTCTTACACTTGCCAACGCCCGCCTTTGCAGGTTTGGTCGCCAGTCGGCACAGGAAGGACACACCTGTTCCACTTTGATGCGCGCCTTCTCCTCTTTTCCATCGGCGAGCAGCCTAGCGATCTCCTTCTTGCTGATCTTGACTGGAAAATCACCGCCAAGCAGAGGGGGCAATCGTATCGGGTGGGATGGATGATCGGGGGGGGAAACAAGCCATGCGAGCGCTCCCCTGAAACAGGATGACTCCGGTGTCAAGCGAAACCCTTGTTTTGCCGTACATTGCGCAGTTGGAACTGTTGCTGCTGCCTCCCACGCGTAGAATAAGCGAACCAGGCAGGAGACGCCGGTCTTCGCGCTTTGCACCTTCCATCGTGATTTGTTGTTCTACCCAAACCTTCTCAGCTCTGTCCTGTCATGACTACTGCTGCTGCTGTAGTTTTCTGCTGTAGAAGTGTGAGTTATATTGGCAAGCGCCAGTTGGAGCCCTGGGGTAATCTCCCGAGGCTGCGTCTTAGTACTCACTGTGGTTCGCCTTCTTGTTGACGAGTAGGTTCAGCCTTGTGATGCTCATCTTCAGGAACGGCTTCACCTGTCGTGTCGTCCCAAACATGCGCAGCAGCACGGCGGTGCCCGGATGAAATACTTGTGTGCTGGCGTAGTAACATTGTCAAATCCATGTTACTATACTAAATACTAAATGTTTCAACACTGAGCTGTTAAGAGTGTGGACCGAGACGTTCAGCGTCATCACGAACAAGGCTTGAACTACATGGCGTCAGGCCAGGATTCGGTCCCCACAATTTTGATCGTCCGCAAGTGTTGAGGACACCTAAGCAATACTGGGGGGGTCATCCACAGATGCAGTTCAAATTTATCCGAAAGAAGCAGAAATAATTTGAATTCACAGACCGTTCCCGAAATTCCCAGGAAATTCCGCACCGTTGTTTGTTGCTTAAAAATACTTTTTTTGTTGATGGAAATCTCGGGTTGTCGGTGAATCATTGCATACACACGATACGATACAGAATACAGAAGGAGTCAAACTTGATGTCGTACCACTGGTACCCCGCAAAAAAAACTGTGTTCTACCATGTGCTACTACTGCTGTAAGCCGAGCCCAGGGAAACATGCACTCCGTCACGAAAACGCGAAAACGAGGCCTGTTGATCAGATTTTGAGAATTTGTTACACCGGGTTTGATTGCATTGGACCGCCGCGCAAAATTGGACTGATGATGAGATCAACAACGTCGAACAACGAAATGAAATGGTGAACTTTTGCAACATACACGTCAACCGCGTATACATCCTCAAGCGAAGTCGAGGGTTGATGCGAGATCCTGTCTACGGTACCTCACCTTGTTCTCGTCGAACACCAGGCCAGCTTTTTTCAATAGAGAAGTCATCGCTCTTGCTTCCGATTGCAACAAGTGTACGCAGGGATGAAAAGGAGAGCCTCTATTTCGCCTAAGCACTTCCTTCCCCGGGGCACCGGCGCCAGCACAGGCCCTGTTTCCGCCCTCTGGAACTTTTGGTGAGCCGACACAAGCTTCTCCTGCCTTGTTGTCGGTCTGCTGTGGCGATGAACACAGCAATGAACACCTGGTGCTGCTGTTGCATGACGGCGGCAAAAGGAACTCCGTGAAATGATGAAAGCAACACACACCCCGTACAAGTTGTAGAATGATGGGGCGGATCCCCTTGCCTTGCGGGCGGCGGGCGGGCCTGTGCTGGCCGGCTGCTTTGGTCAGTGCGCGTGTAAAACGTGCTACACACAGCCAAGCACACAAGCATAGCGAAGATGTCACGGCGAGTTAATCCCAGCAATGGCCTGGCATTGACATTGGTGGCGACGCTAGCGTTATGGAGTAGCGAGACCTATGCTTTCGGAGTGGGCATGGGCGCAAAAAGCACGACGACGACCATGGGCATGGGCAACAGCTTTGGGCGCCTGTTCCGCATCAGCACCTGGGGAGAAAGCCACGGGGGAGGGGTGGGAGTCAACCTAGACGGGTGCCCACCGAAGATACCGCTTACTGCGCAAGACATTCAAGTCGGTGCGTGTTCGACTGCTGTGCTCGTTGCGTCTGGGCTTCTCTTGGGGCGGCAGCTTTAGGCACGCCAAGCATGTGGTTGCAGTTGCGTGCAAGGCGTTTGTCATGTGTTTGTCTACAGTAGTCTACACCTTTATCAGCTACTGGCAGGTGCGCTGCTGTTCTACAGGAACCACGCAGCCGCTGTGCTGCTTTGTCTCTGGTGGGTAGGAGAAGATCTCTGTTATGTATGCCTGATGAGTACCGTTGCCAAACGCCCGATCATGCGCTACATGCCCAACCTCGTGAACAAACCTCGAAGGGTTTCATGAACATGACTCTGTTGCTGGCGCTCGCTCCTCGCGTAGCTATTCGACACGTAGTACGCATGTGCGATGCAAGTAGCGTCTTCTCGCCTTCTTTTGCTGGCTTTGGCAGGATCCGAGATGGATTGCCTATCGACTGCTGTTGAGCACGGTGGTAAAGCGACCGACCGCCGTGCAATTGATGGATATCGCAATGCGGCGCAATTAGCTAGACGACAGATGTGGGACGTACCGCGAGCACCTACAGCAGTAGCTTACATCGGGTGCCCCCAATACAGCCACGACATTCCAACGCATGTATGTAGCTCGTACCATGATTACCACCTACCGAAAAGGCAGCTCGTATTCGACCGTTCCCGAAAAACATGTTCCAGCAGGTCCCATCCAACGAGACGCGGCGTAAAGACGTTTGTTTCTTTGTTTCCGAGTAAGGCAAAAGCGTGCAGCAACAGCAGGCCATGCTTTAGTAGATACAATTGCGGCTTTTTTGGGACACGGGTGAGCCTTGCCGGTGTAGACCAGCTTGCATCAGAGGCACACTTAGCGCAGTGGGCAGACCCAGGTGCACGTATGCACGTGTCGTTTTGAACCCGTTGTAGCACGAGGGAAGACGCCACCATCGCTCACGTTGCAGTGACTGGCGTTGCTGCCACACGATGTATTTCTGCATGCTGATGGCGTTGTTCCTGACTCTCGCAAACACGCTGTTGTTTCGTTCTGTTAGAACCATTCTTTGGCTCTCTTCTTCCGATGCGATATGCTGCCTCACATGGCTCACCCGCTGCTGCCTTTGCTTACCTTCAACTCGACCCTGTGCGCGTGCGTACTCTGTTCCTACAAGCTTTGTACTGTATTGACGAATGTCATTGCCGAACGTACCTCACCCCCTTGAATCCGCTCTCATCTTACGGTGTGCTTGTGCAGAGCTGGACCGACGGAAGCCGGGACAGTCGCGCATCACCACCCCAAGAAACGAGGACGACCAAGTGGAGATCCTCTCTGGCCTCTCTCCTGAAGGCTTGACCTTGGGGACGCCCATCGCGATGCTTGTTCGTAACAAGGTGCGATGTTCCAAAAGAACCGCCGCGATCGTCTTTTGGCAGCGACGTATTTGTGTTGTTCTCTTGCGGTATTGGGTGGGACTGCTGTAACAGACGTTGTGATATCGTAAGCTTGTCAAGGTATTTGTGCGGGATCTTGAAGTAGATGCCTAATACCACTGGGTCCACATGCCGAGTTTTTCTGTAGAAGCAACCCCGACGTTTGTTCGCCGTACCGCACCGACTCATAAAGGTGCCCTTTTTTGCAACTGTGCCTTTTGCTGTGTGTTTTTGCGCGCTCGACGTTCACTCCGAGCCAATCCATTCTTGTCCACACTTTGGACAAATGGGTTCCTGCCAGCTCATGCTCGCCATTTCGCGGCATCTCTTCTATGCGTTGTCCGATGAAGGTATCACCGTCTGGTTTTTATCGCTTCGGCTCGCCCTCTCACCATGATTCCTTTTTTTCGGTTGTTGTTTTCGTTTCCTCCGCTTCTCCCGTGCTTTGGTTCACCGTGCCGTGAAACGCCTCCTCTACATAGGACCAGCGCAGCCAGGACTACGACACCATGTCGATGGCGTACCGCCCCTCTCACGCGGACGCAACGTACGACGCGAAGTACGGCATCAGGGCAGTGGCAGGGGGCGGCAGATCTTCCGCACGCGAGACCATCGGCAGGGTCGCGGCGGCGGCGGTGGCACGGAAGGTGCGAGCTGCGCTTCTTTGACGGCCTCGTCATGTTCTTGTTCTCTGGCGTGTACCGTGGACTGCAAGCCGAAGCGGAGGAGACGTAGTTCCATGCATGCATGCTTTATTGTCCACTGTGCAGATAACTGCCGCAACCACCCATGCTCGTTTTTTGCTCTTGGAATGTTTGGCCTTTCGCCGGTGCTCGTTCGTAGTGTTGAGCTGCTGATTTTTTCTTTGTTGGCGCTGAAGCGCCTGCTTCTGTTGCTGCGTTGTCCATACTGCCGGGTACTACTAATACTTGGTTCGACCAATGCTTGTGAGTTGTCTGTCTGCACATAGATTCAAAGTGTGCGTTCCCCGCCTCGAACAACAGCCAACCCCCTCCCTGTCTTTCCGAGATTTGACACGAAAGGCGTAGCCTGCTCTGGTCCCAGGGATATCAGCTCAGCATGACGGCGTTGGCTGTGTTTGTTTTACTACGTGGGGCTCATGTTTTGGAAGCCTTTTCAAACTCTAAAGTGCGCTTGGCCGGTGGGACGCGCCTCGTTTTTGATATCTCACAATCTTGCGGCACGCTCATGATTTTCAGTTGCTGAGCCTGTACTCCGGGTGCGAGGTGCTGGGTTACGTCAAGGCTGTGCAAGACGTGGGCACCGAAGATGTGGACTTGGAGACGTTCACGCGAGAGCAGGTCAGTGGTAAAATATGTTGCTGCTCGTCGGCACTGCAAACATGCTGCGGAGCCAAATGATCTGCGTTGTGCTTCAACTTGCATCGATGGTAGTTAGAGGATGAATGGTCACCGTTACAGCAACAGAATCTCATGTTGACCTTCGTATTGCTGTCTACGACTCCACGAGAGCACGAAACTTCCTGCAACAGTACCCCTCGACAAACCCAACCCCGTCTGACACGAACAGGTGGAGGCGAACATCGTGCGTTGCCCTGACGAAGAAGCCGCTGAACGCATGATCGAACGCATCGACAAGATCAGAAGGACGGGAGACTCCATCGGGGGAGTCGTGGAGTGCGTGGCGAGAAATGTGCCCTCCGGCCTTGGGTCGCCAGTTTTCGATAAGCTTGAGGCGGAGTTGGCGAAGGCATGCATGTCACTCCCCGCCAGCAAAGGTTTCGAGGTGAGCGAGGCGTGGTTTTTTCCATGCGCTTGTTTTGGCACAGTGCGGAGGGGAGGTGGTAAAACGCTGGGGGGCAGGCCTTGTATCTCATATTGTCCATCCTGCGGTCGAGATGTCTCATCGACCAGGCAGGAATAGCTGTGTACCGCACGACTCCTAACGCACGCGTCTAAAATTTGAAGGGATCCATATAGCTCTGCATGTTCCAAGGGGCGGGAATGGTGCCAACAGGTATGGCTGGCACCGCTTGGGTATATGTTGGAGGGACAGCACAAGAGCGGTTTTTGAGGGACGGGTACAGTAGAATGTTTCTTGGCACCAACATAGCTTCATGCACCGCGTCATTTGCTAGGTACCCCGTTCCCTCTTTTCGTTTCGTAACCTGGAGGGATGTGCATGATTTTGAGCGTCTGGCTGCGCCGTCTGCGCCGTCTGTTACACCCCGTTCGTGAGAAACGAACTCATTCACACGCATCGTCATGTGCCGTACGCTCGGTACAGGGTCCCCACGTGGGTGGGTTACTGTAGAGATGGGCTTCTCGGTATTCACCGGATATGTACGTCCTGCTCTAAGTCAAACCTATCCCTACACCTTGCTCGAATGTCGGCGCACCGTATCGGTCAGATCGGATCGGGCTTCGCTGGCACCCTCCTGTCGGGGAAGACCCACAACGATGAGTTTTACGTGGACGAGGAAGGGCAAACGCGCACGCGCACAAACCGCAGCGGGGGAGTTCAGGGGGGCATCAGCAACGGGGAGACGATCGTGGTTAGAGTGGTGAGAGTCGAGTGGCAATGGCGTGGAGATGGCGATGGCATCTGTGTCGTTGTGACCCCCCTTAGCCCCCGTGTACGACAAAGACTTACTTACGAGTCTCGACCCGTCGTGCGTCGTGTTGCAGAACTGCGTGCTGCTTCCTTCTCGCCTGTAGCACACGCAACTGCATCGGTCTCTCCTTCCGTTCTGTCCACCCCACAAAATCGCTTGTCATCAGGCATTCAAGCCGACGTCCACCATCGGGCAGCTTCAAAATACGGTCACGAGGGGGGGAGAGGAGACGACCATGAGGGGTAAGGGTCGCCATGACCCCTGCGTTCTTCCTCGGGCAGCTCCCATGGTCGAGGTAAGTTCGGCGGTGTCGCGCTTCGAGTCGACGTGCACTGTTGAAACGAGTTAGTTTCGTGTCTCTACTCGGTTGACCTCCACCAGTCTCATCACCTCGGAGGAATTCCGACACGGTCTCGAGAACCCCACGGGTTTCAAGTGTCTCAGCTGTTGGCCGTCCTCAGTAAGTCGTGGATTTCGCGGACTCGTGCTCCCTCCTACCCCCTACCCTTCTGTTCAAGGTGCCATCACGGTGACGCCGCGCAATGTACTTGCACCTTGCACTCTTGTACTTGCACCTTGCTCACTTGTAGTTCTCATGGCGATCCACTGTCCGCACTCCCGAGTATTATGCCTTGCCCCGAAAGCCGCCAGCATGAAGATGTTTAAGTTTTCCCGTACCCTTTCCGTCCCCTTGTTGGTATGTCCTTGGTGTGGTTCACAGGCGATGGTTGCCTTAGTCCTCGCGGACGTCTTGATGCAGCAGAAGGCGCAGTGCGAGCTGTTCCCAGCTGACGCGTTGGAGACTCTGGAGACGAACCCCTTGGGGAAGAAATTGTCGGGGGCGGGGGTATCTGCTGCTTCGGTGAACACACCATGAGGCTGAAGGAGCGCGACGCTGTGCAGCGTGAAATTCGGGAGGTGTTGGGGTTGCGGCGGTTTGTCTGTGACTCGGCGACTGCTTGATTGTTGATGTGCCCCAGAGGAGGCAGCAGAAGAGATTAGAGCCACGTTGGTTTTGCCTTTTTGAGGGGAGAGGGCGAGATGGTGATGCGTAGCCTGCCAGGCAACAGGTGGTACACGTAGTGCAATAGAATGTTCCTCGGAAAAGCACCCCAATCACATGGCGTTGTTTGTTGCCTTCAGGTCCAGACGGCTGTGGTTTTGCTCAGAGCAACGCACCGCATGGGAGCAGCTTGTTGAAACCGTGGGTCGATTCATCATGCCCTCTGTCTTGGTCCTCCCACTCCCCAGGCCTTCCTCTGCGATGCAAGTGTGTGGTGTTTTCTTTCGTAGGCGAAAAGAGAGATGACACTCCGGCAGCGGCACTGGACATGGCCAACTTTGTTTCTAAGGGACGAAAAGGACAAGGACTCACTGGGCAGTACCAAAGCGTCCATTGCTTTTGACAGCAGGCTTAGGTTGGGGACAACGACACTTGCCGCATCACATGCGTGTTTTGGGGTATCAGCGTGTGTCTGTGATAGCTCTCCTAGGCTTCCAAGTTTTGCCAATCTTGAACGGAACATAAACATGAGATCCCACGACGTTCGTCGCAATAAATATTCAATGCAGGTGCATCGGGCACTGTCTCCAGAGGTCGCTCCTCGTAGGTACTTGTACGCCGTTCACGCTTGCGCGGCTGAGTAAAAGAAAACCCACGCACGTTGAAAACATTATCGTCGACCAAGGTAGGAGATGCGACTATTTTACCCAGCATCGACACGAAGTCGGCTTGGCTGTGTAGGTGAGACAGACAACACGGCAGTTAGTTGTCCACACGACACGGCATAGACCCGAACACATGCATACAGTTTACAGTTACATAGCGGAGCCAGCTTTTGAGCTCGCTATCGAATCCTCCCCCCGACAAGCATCTGCTACTACTTCCGCTGGCGGAGGAGGCCAGCCCCTACTACGTGTCAAGTCACGCATCTGATCGTTTCATTGACAACCTGGAGCGTCGACACATTATACAAGCATGCTATGACGAGCCTGGTCAGTGTGAGAAAACTGCCCAGTGAGCGGTTACATTCGGGAGTGAAAGTGACCTGCGATACTCTCTGGCATGAAAATATCGCCTGCCGTACGCCCAAAGCTCCTGTCGTCCTCGGCTTCTTTCGTTCTTACACGTAAAAAAGGTCTTCTCAGCAAAAGGTGCTCCCCGTCCCCTGTTGCGGCACTGGTTTGACCCGTTTATCGAGACAACCGTTGGCCGACATGAAATCAACCCGATTCTTTGCGAATAGGGCTCATAAGAGAAAGGCCGTGTGCCTGAAGAGCGACTGTAGTGGATACGGGCGAGCCGCGGGAACACCGCAGACTGACGTTTCGCCATTTTGCTGTCATCGAGATAGTGGACCAAACAACGATACGGCATCCACGCGCAGTTTGCTCTCAACCCCTGTAATGCAGACGTGTGCCCGGATAGGTCAGCTGCGTCACACTTTGCAGGGAGACCGGCCACGCGAAATCAGCAACGGGTCTGTTAAAGTGGTATCCCGAACGATTGCTGTTCCACGGACGCCGGCCACACGACTCCGGCATTTGGTTGGTTGAATCTCGACCCGAACGACAACTGTTGCAGGGACGCCGGCCACACGACTTCAGCAATCGGTTGGCTGAAACGATGCCCGAACGATAGCTTTTGCAGGAACACCGGCCACACGACTCCGGCAATGGGTTGGTTGAAGCAATACCCGAACAATAGCTGTTGCAGGGAGGCCGGCCATACGACTTCAGCAATGGGTTGGTTGAATTCTAGCGCGAACATTAGCTGTTGCAGGGATGCCGGCCACACGACTCCGGCAACCCGACTAAATACTTCAATGATTCAGGTTTGAGGATCAGGTTGGAGTTTTGTCACCCACTCGACAACATATTTATCTTTTGATAGTGGCCCTTGTTTAATTTGGAGCCTAGCTGTTGGCCATATGTAGCTGTTGTGGAGTGTACTGCATGGCAGGCCAAGCATCTTGGAAAACAAAGAACGACAAAGAATGGAGCGAGCCGCAAGCTACCACGTCCATAAGAGTCTACCATATACAGCATCACCAGCAGCTTGTGCACTCTGTTGTTGCGTGGGGATAAGGCAGCGTGTGTCTTGGCGCTGGCACGAACGATCCATTATATGCATACAATCCTGCATGTTCTAACCTGCGAGATAAAATTCAAAGCATATTATAGGGTATCCACATATGGATTGACGCGGAATTTTGACCTTTGAGGATTGACGCCAACATAAAGTGACGGTTGAGGGTTTTGACGGGAAAAATTCGCACCGCGTGTGCCCGTTGACACGTGAGAGGTGAAAAAAAAAAAATGGTGGAGGTAGAGTTCAAGGTTGGTTCGGGCTGCCACCCAGGGTCGACATTCCGAAGCGAAGACTCACACCCCCAGGCTCCCAGGAGACTAGGTGTACCCCTTCGCCTCATCCCGCCGACCTTCCCTCCTTTGCCGCGGCGACTTTTCCCAGGCGTCAAACTGCGACTTCCCAGGCGTCAAACTGCCGTTCGTTGCTGATGAGTAAGGCAGCTGCTCGCTGCACTGCTGTGTATATACCGATGTCACTGCGGCAGCAGAGCACCGAACCCCGTGAGGGGGCGGGCGAAATGCACCTACTGACTGGCAAAGTCCGTGTACCCTCCCTTACTCCTCTCCATGTGCTCCCTTCGAGGGCGAGACTCCCCCCATCACTCCCCTGCCTATGCCCCTTTTTGCTGCTGAAAGCCCGTGCGCAATCGCGACGGCGCATCTACCGAACGCGCGCGCCGAACACGCGCGTCTGGCCACTTGGCCGCCGTGAGAACTGCCGAGACGCGTGGGTGCAGGACCGCTAGGAGCAATCAGTATAGGCATGGCCAATGTGTTCGCTGCTGACCGCGCACAGCAGACCGCAGCAGAGCAAGCGTGTGTGAGCCACAGTCTGGCGATGTTTGAAGCGTCAATCTTTTCGCGTCGGTTTAATGGGTGAAATTTAATTTTGACGCTTCCTCACAAAAATTTCGCCGTCAGAGTTTGCCCCCAAAAAAGCGGCGCAACCTCTTCACGTCAAAACTTCCTGAAATGTCAATCTTTCACGTCATTTCAACAACACGTGGATTCCCTCTATTGTTTTGATTCTTCGTGTTTTTCGTGGTGGAAATCCTGTTTGACTTTGTCAGCTTTTTTTCCGGTTCAAGATCCTTCTCTGTCTCCTATGACTCTTTGCTATCTGTTTTAAAGTACGGTTGAACTCGTCTGTAGTGCGACTCATGTTTTTGTCCTTGCGACCATCGGTATATTGCCGTGTTGTCGAATTTTATTGCTCTACTTCGGGTCTATTTTATGTTTGTATAAGGTTTTTTGGTAAATCGTTGACGATGGCTTCCATATGGAAGCGGGCATCTTCGTGAACGATGGCCATTGAAATTCTCGTGCAAGGTTCCATCAAAGTCCTTCGTGATGACTTCCATGGACGCTGGGCTCGGGTGATGCAATCCCACGATACATCTTCCATGGACGTCGCCGTGAGTATGACTTCCATGGACTTTGGCTTGCTTACATGGAGGTTATCTTGCACAGTCGACGAGCCCTCCCGTAGATCCTGCTTTCTTGAAAGTTGTCCTACCTCCATGGAATTTGCTGTGTTTCCATAGAAGCTGGCAGACATCATCGTCTAAGACTTCCATGGCTTGAAGGTCCTTTCATAGAATTATTCAAGCTTCCATGGAGGTCGCCTGCCGGCCGTGACAAATGCCTCCGTGTAAATCGCCCTCTTATTTAGTGGCTGATTGTCACTGAATAACAACCTGGGTTGTTGGGACTCAAATCACCATCCCTGCAAAATGTGGAGGTCAGGATATGAAGATTCAGGGAGCACAGATACACGTACATAAAGAGTAGGATCTGAGAGGATACGTGATAATAGATTACCGTTCTTCGAGGGTCTATGACTCTTACGATTCCCAACGGCTGCGAAGAGTTGATGAATATTTAGGAGAATGGGAAAAGGGTCCACGAAGGCTCGCCCACTCTCCTCGCCACCCTAGCTTGACTGAGTTCGCTCGGTCACGCTTGGCATTCCTCGCCATATTGCACCAAAGGAAATAGCCAACCTCCGGTGGCAGGACATAGCCACCACACTCCCGGACTCTCTACTCAGCCAGAGTAGAGGGCTTCCATATTGATTGGCGTTCGCCGAAGCGTTCTATCTTTACAACCCACGTGTGAAACATGGGCTCCAAAGGAGGAGGAAAGAAAAAGGTTTTCGAACTCGAGACACTTCCCCGTTACTTGCCGGAAGGCCATAGGTATGGTGCACTATTGCACTGGCGGCAGAGGGAGAATTCATGGATCGCATGCATGGACACTGTTAGAAATGGCTACAATACCAAGAGAGAGATTGCATGCCCCCCTAGTCCTGGTCTGCCTTCGCATGGTTTTGGTACGCGACCGATCAAACGGTCTAGACACGAAGCACGCAAGACTACATCGAATGGGGATTGCCAGAAGAGGATGTTCCGGTCCCGTGATTGGAAACGACGAATACAGTACCTTGCTAAGCTGATTCAGTACAAGCCTTATAAAGTCGATGCCTATACATCAAAGCGCTAGCCCCTAAAAACATGCTGCGCATGATTAGGTATGTAGGGCAGGTGGGTATCACAGAGGATGTGCACTTAGCGTTCCAGACACTACGCAATGCATACCTCGCGACTTTCCCCCCTCCTTTGGTCAAGCAACGTAAGGTACCTCAACTTGAAGTGATTAGTTTTACTAGTTCTGTTGCAGATTCCTTGGGACTCCGTGGGATGTTCATGCGTGCAAATATTCTAGCGTACATTCCCCCCCAACACCGTGCATTCCGTGACGCTGTACAACGTATTATCCCTTGTTTTAAGTATGGTGACACCTTAGATAGTATGATGTTCAATACCACTAACGTAGCAAGAGATGTAAATCATGGTAAATATAGATGTATTTGTAATGACCCCCAATGGAGTAAGTACACGGTTGTTGCGAAGGATGGTTCGAAATGTCTGATTACTACAGATACTGGATGTCTTAATGATGCCAACGCTGCAGCTGTGCTAAACTTGCAGGCTGGTTCTAGAGCAGAATATGCTGAGGCCTTGAATGACCTGTCTTTCTTTGAATCGCTCGTAGAAGCCGTAGAATCGTACGTTGGCGACTTATGCCATGAATTCAAAGTGCCACGTGATGACATTGAGGACTGGGAGGATGCTTTGTACGCCGCGATAGAACAAAAAGTTACTGACGCGGACAAGGGAGAAGTCCCTAAGCCTCTTACGAACCACATAGACTTTGCTGCAGCTAGAACATCTTTTCACCAATTGCACAAGAAGGTGGTGTTTACAAGAGTCGACAAAGCGGCCAACTGCATTTGTATCACATGTAAGGCGTGCTATATTAGGTTAGCCAAAGCAGAACTTGAAGGGCCGGGGTATAGGACAGTACACGGAGAGTTGGAGTTGGTGAAACAGACGACAATTGACCGACAACATAAGTTTTTGGTAGATGAAAAGCTACCCATCCCACAACGGCAGTACAAAGATGAGGACGGTGACACCCAGTATGAAAACACTGAAAAGTTACCAACACGATACCTCACTGCTAAACTACATAAGCCGTTGGTAGCGACACGTGGAATTACAGCTTGTTGCGGTACGATAACAGAAGGGGTGGCTAAGGTAGTTAATGCAGTTCTGGTTGGTATCCGGCCTTGTTTACATACGATCTGGCGTGAGGAATGCGCAAAAGTTGGTATTGCTGCCACCGACTGTTGGATTACCTCTAGCGGGGAAAGTATCCTAGAGGTAGCACAGGATGTCGATATTCGAGCACAAATGGAGGGATGTACTGATGCGCATGTCTTCCAAACATTTGACTTCGTTGGTATGTGCCCTAACATCCCTGTAGTACCATTGAAGGCTTAATTGAGGGAAGCTTTAAAATTGTCATTTGAACACCAAACTGAGAGACATGGGTTCAAATCTACGCAGTTGAGCAGTATAGCATTGGTACAAAACGGTATATAGATGACATTTTTACAGTGCGATATGGTAACCAGACTGGACCAACATTTGAAGATATTATATATAAGGAGGGTAATCAGTATGGTGGTATGTACCCTACGATGGTGCTAGATATGGATGGTGATGAGATAGAAAATCCTGTTCGCATTACACTAGAACAGTGTGGGGAATCAGCACACTTTCTGGATATGCAAATAGGGCAAGACATTCCTGGTAAGACTTGTATTGGTATGTATAATAAGCGCCAACATATGGCTACGCTGAAGCAATATCGGGCATTTCCGCATTGGGAAACAGTGTTATCTACTAGGTGTAAAATGTCGACGTTACACCTGTCAAATATGCCGATTTGCGATTATTAGATGTACTGATATTCGATTTTTTCAAGCAGCCACAGCCAGACTGATGGCTGATATGCTTGCACGTTACTACTCTAGTCGACTTGTACGTAATACTTTACACAATTTCATGTATACATTTTTTCGTACCTCGCCAGTGACCGCAAACATTGTGGGTATCAATGTACCTACGGTGCGGAATTCATACTGGAAGAAAGTGGAACTGGGTATAGTATGTATTTGGAAGCGAATAGATACGAAGGACTTTTCTTGTTAGATTAGCTTGCGTGTTATCGCTTAATGTGTTTGTTTTGATTACGTTTCGCTGTATTAGAAAGTGTTTCATTTTGTTGTTCAACAATTCCTGAAATGTTGTTACGTTGTGTTCGTACACCGTCATGTCTATATGATTAACAAAGACGCTGATATATATGTAATTAATGACGTAAAATTCCCGTTTAATTCGCTTTTTGTGCTAACAAACCTGCACACACTACCGTATATGACACAAGATAACACACCCCCTTGGCCGATTTTCAAAGCTCGATTTCTCAACAGCAGGAAGAGTCACAGCGCCGAAAACGGCGGCGTTGGAACCGTCTCGTCGAGAGCTGTTCGAAAACGTATTGTTTCATTTATGCATCCTCTTCGTCGTGGAGTAATCGAGCTTTGAAAATCGGTCCAGGGGGTGTGTTATCTTGTGTCATATACGGTACTTTATTAGGAGCTTTATAGCTTATAGCGATGCGAAAATCTGTGGGCAACCGCATATTGGACCGTCGAAACCGCAAGGGGGAACACTGAAAATGAAACGTGTCCCTTGCAATTAAGATAATCGATTTCTGCGCACATTTTATGTAAAACTCCCATACACCCAGGTGACAACGGAAAAATTGGGAATTCCGACAAATTCCGCGGAACCAGAAATCTGCACTTCAAAGAGCCAGCCAGCCACATCTATGTGCTGAGAGGAGCACGCATGCAGTCATTCCGTTTTTAGCTCAGCTACCTACCTCTCTTGGATTGCGGAGCTAGCCGGCATTTCGGATCCAGCCGTTGTGCGATACTAATCATCTCCGATAGGACTTGAGGAGGACGGACTGTAAAGCTGTAGTAGCATACTGCACTGCGTCTGCTCCTTGCTGCTGCTCTTGGCTGACCCAGGACTTCGAAAATCCCCACAGGTACGAACAAACTCCTTTATGTGTGGTCGAAGGATGGACTGCACTCCTTTGTGTGTGGTCGAAGGATGGACTACTGCGGGCGAAAGCGAGAGTATCGTTTGCTGGGACTACCAAGTCCGACAACGACACTCGCAAAGAATTTGACTTTATTGGCTGTCGATTCAGTAACATTCGCTTCACGCACAACCGCGCGCCGACTGTAAGAACGAAGAAGCAGCAAAGAAAGAGGGGTACAAAGTTACCAAAGACTAGGGTCGCCCGAGTAGGCAGCGTCCTTCGGCCAACGTGGGACACCAATCATTTGGTTCTGTCAAACCAGTAGGTACAAACTGGGATAGACTGCAAAGTACGAGCAAGCAGAAGAGAGCCAAAGTAGATGAGAGGGATTCAAAACAATGTAAAAATGGTGTACGATCTCTGGTGGGAAAAAAGAAGAAAGCAGTCAGAGAGCAGCGCTGTAGCAAGACAGTTGAAGTACATGTACCACGAGAATATTCTCGCGAAGGTTGTAGCAACAAGCAGACGCGAGGGGTTCCGAAGTCGAGTACCAGCACAACTGATGCAGTAGCCTCTGTAGATCCAGCACTAAGGGATAGCACCCAAGTAGGGCAAGTAGCCGCCTGTCTAGCGCCGCAAGCCTTGCACGTAGCTACCGTAGCTGGGGGCTTCAGGTCGAAACATAGGTCCATCCTAATGAGAACTGACCGTAATGAAGAATTTCAAGCTTTTTACATGTCTGCACTCGCTCGATACCCCGTGTGTCCATCGGTATTGCGATCGACATCCAAGCGAGTACGTGTACCCGCCAGAATAAATAATGAATCGGTTGATGAAATAACAATCGACACGGCATGTGACATACCATGCATATCACGGAAGTTCATGAGAAGTCACAAAACGTTAAAAAATCTGCGAAGCGCTGATGGTTCGCCCCTAAAAATTGCAGGGTACACTCGATTTGAACTGACACTAGGCGAAATCACATTACCTGTTGAAGCTCTAGTGCTGCCGTCGTTGGGACCAGATAATATGCTACTCGACAATAGCATAATGGGCGCATTTGGTGGTGTTCTTGACTGGCAAGCGGAAGAACTGTCGTTTAAAACAGCAGCAACCAAAATTCCAGCCGTCCACCGCAAAAAGCGCTATCCCACGACTGATCAGGGAAACAGTTTGAACTGTTCTGTGGTAGCAGTAGAGAGGGACACGCCTGTGATGCCTGTACAGTATACACTACAAGGAAATGCAGCATACCCGCACAACATGAGATAGCTGTTGAAATTCATTCGCTTGAGGCACCGGATGAAACCACGGCTGCCGTAGTTGAACCGCGCATCGTTACGTCCGATGACGTGGGCAAGCAGGATACACCAGATGCATTCCGCAGAGTGATAGTGGCACGCACGGTCTGTCACTGGTATAAGCACAACAAAAGTGCAATGGTCCAACTGGCCAACCCTTCTCACAGACCGGTATCTTTAAAGAGGAATACGCTCATCGGCTATATTTCTCCAGTGAAAACAGTACTGCCGCAAACAATGAGCAGCGTTCAATCGAGCCCTGCAGAAACGGAAAAAATTCGTGCAGATCTCACAAAAGCATTAGCCAAAGCTTTCCGAGATACAACTTTTTCGCCCGACCAGTGTGAAGAAATGCTTAAACTTTGTACCAAATACCGTTCAGTGTTCTCCCTGAGTCCTAAAGAACTGGGCAAATGTACTCTTACAGAGGCTGATTTTCCATTACAACCGGGGACAAAACCAGTCAACCGAGCTCCATATCGTGCTAATCCACGAATGCAAGAGGTCATTGACAAATGTGTTGGTGAAATGGAAGAAGCCGGGATAATCGAACAAAGAGCGAGCCCATAGGGGTCAGCAGTAACGTTGGCAGCAAAAGCTGACGGCAGTCCCCGATTCTGTGTAGACTACAGAGCGACGATCAACAAGAATTTAATTCGTAAATCGTGGCCAATGCCTGAAATGGCAAGTCATATTGACACCGTAGCAGGTGCTAAATACATCACAGTCTGCGATGTACAAAGTGCATACCACCAAATACCAATTGCCGAAGCAGAACAAGAAAAGACTGCATTCGTTACTCGGGATGGAAAATGGGTTTTCAAACGACTCCCCTTTGGCATCGCCAATGCGCCTTTTCTGTTTCAACGTACGATGGCATTGACTTTCGCACATTTTGGTCCAAAGTCTGGTCTTCTTGTGTACATGGATGATCTTATTTGTTGTTCATCTACATGGGAGGGTCATATCTCTCTTTTGGAAAATACCTTTCAAGCGCTACAAGCCGCAGGTCTTACATTAAAACCATCAAAGGTACAATTTGGGCCAAAGGAAGTGAAGTATTTGGGGCATGTTCTTTCCGCAGATGGCATACGATTAGGTGACGATCGGATAAAATCGATACTAGAGTTGCCAACGCCAACGAACATCAAAAGTTTGCGATCAGTCTTAGGAACGGTCAACTATGTCAGGAAATTCATCCCAGACTTAGCCGCCGTTACCGCACCAATGGTTGACCTTACGAAGAAAGACGCAGTGAAGTCGGTAGCGAAACGCTGGGGTTTGAAACATGATAAAGCATTTGCTGAAGTGAAACGTTTACTCACCAACGCTCCTGTTTTGCATTTTCCGGACTTTTCTAAGGAGTTTGTTATCCACGTCGACGCATCTGAAGTGGGAGCAGAAGCATTCCTGGCACAACAGAATGGCGATGACGTCAATATCATAGCGTACTTTACCCAGCGATTCAACAAAAGCCAACAACACTACTCCGCCACCATGAAAGAATGCTACGCTGTTGTTCTAGCAATTCAACACTGGCGTCCTTATTTATGGGGTAGACATTTTACGTGCGTGACTGATCATGCGGCATTGCGATATCTTTACACGATGCAAGACACGTCAAATATGCTCACCAGATGGGCAATAGCACTGCAATCCTTCGATTTCACGGTAAAACATAAACCGGGAAAGTTGCATGTAGTGCCGGATACGTTATCGCGACTCTTCGTGTTTGAAAATGAACAAGAACGAACTGCGCCGAATCTTGCACCGATTTGCCGAAATGTACCGGACGACCCAAAGCTGCAACAACACATGCCATACAGACCATACCAAGTCTCGATTGACAAATTGGATGATGTGCAACCAGTCCTTAGTGATAGGGAACTGTTCACAATCAAATCAAATTTCGTCAACGCCATGAAGGTATTTGAATCTGTTGATCATGAGAAATTGCGCGAGAAACAAGCCGAAGAATACGGCGAATATGTCCAATACATTTTAGACGCCAAAGCACGGCTACCGGACAACGAAACGGCAACATCAATGTCGTACTATTCCATACAAGACGGACTACTGTTTAAATCGTATCTGCCAGGACACCTACGAAAACGAAGCACTTTTAGTGATCAACTTGTAGTCCCACATGACCTCACAGGTTTAGTGATGCACGCATACCATGATCACGCTCTTTCGGGTGGACATCTCGCATTTCGTCCAACGTACGAAAAAATACGACAAAAATATTGGTGGCAGTGGATGAACCGTGACATACGGACATGGTGCCTAGAATGCCAGGCCTGTCAACGGAGAAAGACACCCCACCGCCGTCCGAAACTGCCGACAGGTCATGTACCTGTACAGCGGCCATTTGAAAGAGTATCAGTCGACCTAGTCGAGTACAATCGCTCTCAACATCAGCAGTCGGAATGAGATGTAAATACGTGCTTTCCATGATGGATCACTTGACGCGTTATGCAATTCTCACACCAGTTCCGAACAAAACTGCTGAAACCGTAGCACGTGTAATCATTGATCGGATTATCAGTATCTTTGGCCCGCCAGAAATGCTACACTCTGATCAAGGCACTGAATTTGAAAACAAGATCATCTGTCAGTTGCAAACAATCTTGGGCTACAAGAAAACACGCACGACGCCGTATCGTCCGCAAGGTAATTCGGTCTCTGAGCGTGTGCATTCAACGATGCATTCCATGCTCGCAATGCATAGTTCCATGGATCGTGACGACTGGGCGGAACTCCTGCCAATGGTTCAACTAGCGTATAATACGTCGTTTAATAAAACCATGCATGAGACACCGTACTTCTTGATGTTTGGTCGCCAAGCACGGTTACCGGTAGATGTAATTCTCGGAATCCCACATGTAGGTTCAACTGGAGATACCGAGAGTTTTGCTCAAAACACACGAGAATATCTACAAATGGCTTTCGAACTAGCGCGAAGAAACCTAACGAAACGTGCAGAGAAGCAAGCTGCGAAAAACGAAAAGTTACCGCAGTACCCCGTCTTTAAACCTGGTCAACAAGTATACCGACCACACCAGGATTCAGATGGGCCAAATCCGAAGCTGTTCTTACCGTGGCGAGGACCGTATGTCATCTGTTCACAACTGTCACCGGTTGTGTATAGGGTGCAGCGAGTAAATGAAACACGAGAAATATCCGTGCACCTTGCCCATCTAAAACAGTACCATTAAAAGGAAAAACCACCAGCACCACAGTATGGAAAACTGGCTGAATATTTCCTTGGGAAACAAATTCCCTTACCTGCCCTGACAGCAAACGACGAAAATCAACCGAAAATTGAAAGATACGTCGTACTGAAAGTGGTAGGGCATCGAAGTGGTCAAGGCCGAAAAGGTCCGCACAACTATCGATATCGTCTAAGACTGAAAGGATACGGTCCTGAATCAGATCTGATGTATCGTGCCGACGAAGTGCCGCAATGCCACGAAACGATTTCCGCATACCGATCAAAACATGATCTGGACATCGCGCCCGCCAAGAAATCGTCTGAAGCGCCGCAGAAAAAAGCGAAGCGCAAACGTGACGAAGGTAGGGATCCGAGTACAAACAAACGCGCAAGGCACAAAGCAAAGCCAACCAAGGCAGGTACTAAGCCAACTAAATGCGTGAACAAGAAAAGTGCTCAGCGGAAAAGTAAACGAAGTCCGAAGGCAAACAAAAGATACATTTCCAAAGTGTCTAAACGGTGAAAGGAATAGCATCCAAACAATAAGGTTGCTATCCAGCATTTGATTGGGTCAAATGCTGGCGAGGAAATGTCAAGTTAACCGGTCTCTAGTGAAATTGAGGGTCGCAACTCGATGACACTACGTGAGTCACGGAAACAGTCTTTAGACTGTCGAACACCGTATGCCTGTTGTATCGTACTCAATAAGCAAAACGATTGCTTACACCCAGCGGTATGGTTACGCGAACCAGAACCCGCACAAAGTACAAATTCTTGATACTTAACAAGAATAAACTTTGACACATCATCATTGATTGACATCAATAACTGGTAGCTTGTACGAGCCTTGGAGAGATTAAATCCGTACGGTGTTGCTTTCAACACGTGTGTTTTCCACACGGCACTGTCAGCTGTCTTCGGATAGTGAGGGAGAGATTTAATTTTCGAAAAGCTGTATCTAGATCCAATGATACATCCATACCTGCTCCACTACAATTAACATGCAAACATGCATGCGCGCCAAAACCCAACTTCAACAAGCTGAGCTTTCGGCGAAGAAAAAGGGGGGCTATGTGGAGGTCAGGATATGGAGATTCAGGGAGTACAGATACACGTACATAAAGAGTAGGATCTGAGAGGATACGTGATAATAGATTACCGTTCTTCGAGGGTCTATGACTCTTACGATTCCCAACGGCTGCGAAGAGTTGATGAATTTTAGGAGAATGGGAAAAGGGTCCACGAAGGTTCGCCCACTCTCCTCGCCACCCTAGCTTGACTGAGTTCGCTCGGTCACGCTTGGTATTCCTCGCCATATTGCACCAAAGGAAATAGCCAACCTCCGGTGGCAGGACATAGCCACCACACTCCCGGACTCTCTGCTCAGCCAGAGTAGAGGTCTTCCATAAAAATGCTTAAAAAAACTCATCATCTAATCCACCAGATGCTTGCCGGGTACTTTAAGTACCTTGACCCGGGGCGACACCAAAACCGAACTGATATCCCTCACACACTCTGGTGTCATATCCTCGGGCAGTAACCTAAAACGCGTTGCCGAACATGCTTAGATGGGCGAAACAACTCACAAGATACTCTGAACTACAAGAACATTGAGTAAACCCCCTTTCACCAAACAAGAAATTAACTTACTGTTTTCGATCACGTTAGCACAAACCACAGTAATCCTGCCCTAGATATACCTCCGGCCTTTTAGCCAGCAGCTCTCTCGGAGTCTACTCGCCGGCGTTCTTCTTACATTGACAAACTGGATTTCCAGTCTACCGCGAACAGCGAGCATTTGGGACAAGAGAACCGACGCACCGGTCTCGTGGTTGCGCCGTGACCCCAAATAGTCGCGAAGCGACGATGACGTCGTAGAGGATCACACCACGGAAGGCGACCACTGCGGGTACTTGGAAAAAATTACCACAACAAAACTGTTGTTGCGTTGCCCCCATGTTGCGAGCTTGCGCTGGTACGCACATGCAAACCAGACCTCGTTGTCAACGAAGCTAATATGCCACAACAGATCGACGCCGATCCTGAAAAAGTCCCCCAAGTTGCGTGCACAAATGGGATTTATTTTTATGTCAGCTACGGGAAAGGGAAAAGGCTTCTCCAGTGGGTAGTTTCGGAATGGTGCATCGCAACCTCGGCATCACCGCACAAAACTGGTGCAAACACAGCAACGTCCGGAAACGCTAGAACGCAGCAGGCCAACCCAAGAAATATTATTCAAAAACCCAGCCCTTCCACCTACCTTCACAGGAACCCCACAACCGTCCGGAAAACTGCGTCATCCAGCTCCACTACCCTGGCCAGCAAACCCCCTAACCCGCGCCTGCGGCTCACACTATCACCCCCACGCCCACCGCCGGCACGGGTCCGGGCTCTAGCCCTGCGGCCTCTCCCCCTCCGACTCGTGGTCGACACAATCCCGGGCAAAGCGCGGCACATGATCAGAGTGCCCCGGCGACGCCACGCCCTGTCTACCGGCGCCTTGTCTAACATGTGTCGCAGGGCTTGACTTCCGTTCGAGGAGCCCACAATCCGGGCTTTGGGAGTGTAGCCTTCGTTGTCGATGGCCGTTTCGTCCGCGCCCCATCTCAGTAGAAGGTCTGCTGTATCATCCGGGTTCAATCTGGGTTTCATACACAGCATGTGTAGTGGAGTCAAACCGTTATCAGATTCTGCGTTGACGTCGGCTCCCTTCCGTAGCAGTTCGGCCATACTGGCCTTTTGGTGATAGGCGGCAACGTGAAGAGGTGTCAGCCCCGTGAATCTGTGCGAATCTCGGAAAACCTCCCCAGATCTCGCTTCCAGATCGGCCCCAGCCTCGAGGAGAGCACCGATCACCTTTGCGTTCGCCCAAGCGTACTTGACAAGAATCGGAGAGAAGTGCCAAAACACTTCCGTCGCAGCCGTGTGCAGTGCCGTGAAGCCGAGATGATTGAATGAGAGGACGTCCGCACCGTACTCAAGGAGGGTCCTCGTCATGGCCACATTCTCGTGTGCAAAGAAAAGCGGTGAACGATCTCTGAGCCTACCGTACCGAGCGTTAGGGTCAGCACCCGCCTTCAAAAGAGCCTCTGCAACAGTGACACGTCTTTTCTTGGCAGCCACGTGGAGCGGACACTTTCCTTTGTTGTTCGCCGCGTTAACATGAGCCCCCCTGCGCAAAAGCGTGCCGACGAACTTATCGTCGTCATGAGCAGCAGCAAAGTGCAGGGGAGTGTTGCCGTCGGCGTCCATGGCTTTGGGGTCCGCCCCCCCAAGCAACGCATCTCCGGCGAGCTGCAGATGCCTGCCTTCGATGGCGTAATGTAGGGCGCTGCGCCCCTTGACATCAAGCAAGCCCACGTCTGCGCCGGCGAGCATCAGTACACGCGCCGCTTCAGTGTGCCCACCAGCAAGCGCCCGGTGGAGTGCAGTCCTTTCGTTGTCACCAGAGACAACGTCCAACTCCTCCACGCCCCCGTTATCCAGTAAAGTCAACACCACCTCCTCGTTTCCTCCTTCGGCAGCCGCCTGCAGTAGAGTGCGGTCGCCACAACCCTCCCAGCCAGCACTCCCGTCAGCCCCGGCTTTCAGTAGGGCCAAGGCAAGATCATTGTCACCTTCGGCCACAGCGTGCTCCAGCGGGGCTCGAAGCCATTCCGACCATTGCGCCGATGCCGCTTTCTCCGATACCAGCTTGAACAACATCTTCTCCAGACCGTTCAAGGCTGTGCGGTCCTCTTCGGCTGCCATGATCCAACGAAATATGTAGCTGTGTCTTCGTTCCACGGAAGCTGCGCAGTGACTCACTAGTCGCGACTCGTGTCGTTGGTCGTTATTGCTGATCTCCTGCAAATGTGGAGCATGCAGCAGCACGGGCGAAGGCATACATTATATCTGCGCAACCTGTTGAGGTCAGGCGCACGAAACGGCGAGGGAAGACAGGAAACGCGAAGAGGCGGACCGAGTGGCGCGAAATCCCGAGCCGGATTGAACCCCTTGCTTGATTTATCCCCCCCCCCCGGTACTGCACCCCCCCCCGGTGTTTGCCGTCGGGGTTTGGGTTTTCGTCGCTTGGCAACGACGTTGTAAAACAAGCCCCCCACTCGGTGTTTGCCATCGGGATTGGGTTTTCGTCGCTTGGCAACGACGTTGTAAAACAAGCCAATTCACTTCGTGAACTCGGCAACCAGGTTACCGTTTTTTTTTTTTACCTCGGTTTTTTTTTTGGCGGTAACCACAATGGTGGTCGAGTAGATCATGTTGTGCGGGGTCGAGAAACCTCACTCCGCGCAACGGGGGATGATCGCACCACGTTGTGTTAAAATGGTCAAGCTTCCTCGAGGCAGTTACACAGTGCTTACAACTGTCTCTGGAAGTGAAAGCACCAGAAAATAAATTAAGTCATACGTAGCTGTCATCCGTACGCAAGGAAGTAAGCACAAGATGCCGAACACCCTTAGCAGGATGCAGCTCACCCTTCATGCGACTCGCCAAATACCTCACGGCGCTTCGCGCTTGGTGATGTGAGAGCCTGGTCCGGTGAGAACCCGGCGTGCTCCGTCGCGGCTTTGTAGGGATGCGAGGTCAATGGTCAAACGACTACGGCATGCACGACTACGAGTACACCCCCCCCCCCCCCCC
>FN648498.1:487070-544248 GCA_000310025.1 Ectocarpus siliculosus
TTAAAAAAAAAACCCCCCCCCCCCCCCCCCCCCCGGTACTGCACCATTGCACCAACCCCCCGCGAACGATGACGTGCATGGGTGGCCCGCATTGTGTTGTGTTGTTTTGTGCTGTCTTGTTGTTCTGTTTGTTTGTTTGTTGGTTGGTTGTCGTTACGGCATGTGTCTTTCTCTGTCTGTGTCTTTCTCCTTCTCTTTCCCTTCTCTCGATCTGCTCTCTTCTTTTTCTCTTTCTCTTTCTTTTACTTTTCTTTCTTTGTCCAGTCTAGCGTTACCCCGCATAGCGAGCGTGTAGAGACGAGCGGAATGGCCTAGACTATCTGTCGTTGACTTCTATTGGCTTGCGGACCCCTTCGGGTCCATCTTATTTGCGTATACCTTTTCGGGGTAAATTGGCCTGTGACCACGGGAATCGACCCCGTCAAGTGTTAGACTAGTACGGACAGAAGAAGGAACTGGGCAGAGAAAACGGAACGGTTTTTAATGTGAAGACAACAACAGCACCAACAACAACAACAACAACCCCGCTTATTACCACTCTTCAAGCCGTTTGCTCATGATATACTGATTCAAGAGGGTGGAGTAACCTTTGAGCACTTTGTAACATCCATCATGTCTGCTTAACTCGCACGGTGCCCTTCGTCCTAGCTGAGTGAAATAAGTCAAACCGCAGGACCAGCGAAGCTCTAAAAAACACACGTGCCTCCAAGCACATTCAAGACAGCCATGTTGTCCCGTGTTCTGAGAGAAAATGGAGCGCACCCCATGCGTCCACTCTCCTTGCTGGGGGCAGTGTAGAACACCAACTTACGTGCGAGTTATAACGTCTGACGTCTATTGCATTGCAGCTTTCCCTACTCTTGAGTGTTAATATTTCACCATGCAGCACGCAGCACCGAGACGCGCGCCCGGCGTTGCGGATGAGAACGGCGTAACTCCAGCATGTCTATACCGTTGTATAGCAGTCCGATGCAATGTCGGAATGTCGACCGGTTTGAACTGACGTACTTACTGTCAGTCGATTGTGCTGGGTCTAGAGCGTAGGTAGAACATATCGAATGCACAGAAAAACAACAACGACAACCAAACAGCGTACGGCGGGGAATCTGCAGAGACATCGTCGCATTTGGCAGTTAACCTGCCGTCGAGCAGGACACTTGTTCGATGCTACCAACTTAAAAGTAGGTAAGATACAAGCAACGGGGGTGCGACATCACCGGTACTTGTAATACCATTGGTCTTCTACGATAATCCATATAAATCATTTCGACCCTGAACGTTTATTGCACGGGGGATGCGATAACCCTGATACGTGCCTTACTGAGTACGCAAGACCCTCCAGCAAGGACTGGGTGCCTTCGACGCACACCCCCGTGCGAAAACTCCTATATGTGAGATTCCCAACATGTAACTGCCGTACCGCAGCACACATAGCGTTTCAAAATGTGGTATGCGATGCCGCCATACGTATCACGACACGTTTCAAGATGAAACCGCGAGATACCTCCGGAGCAGCGAATGTCCCAGAACCACTCGGGGCACTCGGTATATCGCACCCCCGTGAGTTATCCCGACCCGCGTGCAACAACGGAATTAAATCGTTTCGTTCTTAGTTCCCATCGCACTGGGGCGCGGTATCACCGAACCGTGCGTCTTCTCGCATCCTGACGGGAAAGATGCCCTTTCACCCTCTGGCCTCCCTCGCTGAGGGTGGGCCTAGGCCCGCCAGCGGCGTTCGACCATGAACAGAACACCACGGAGAAAATAGCCAAGCCTCGTATGGTAGATAGGAGTTACGGCTGTTGCGAGATCGGGGTATCTCCCGTCGGACCGACTTGTGCAGCAGCATGGGGTTCAACCCTAATGTCTCCACTTCGACACCGGGGTTGAGCAGCAGCGGAGACCGCAGTTGGGGCTGCACAGAGTGAGTATGGATGGGAGAAGCAAGGAAGGATTGGGGTCGGGCAGAGCAGGAGGGTTGCACCTGCCTGCGAAAATATACACCTTTGCCAGACAACCCAAACGGAGATTTGGCGAAAAACAGAAGAAAAGGGTGTAGAGAAAGGAGGAGATGGGGCCGGGCTGAACCTAGGCTTGCCAGGAGAGCAGCGTATGAGGTACGGGTGAGACTAAACTTGTACGGACTCTGGCTGCAAAGGGAGTCAACGGGTACGGCCGAGACTCCGGAGGGTGCTGTACGAGGCGGTGCAACTCGGCATCGCTGAGGTGGGAATGCAGGAGACGGGAAGGGCTAGGCGAACGGAGTTTGTTGCAGCAGGGTTCATGGTGTTCTGTCATGAGAGCGAGTCAAGTGGGACACATGGGGTGGGGTCAGCAGTGGAAGAGCGGATACGCTGCAACTCCACTGACACTGTCGAGTACGGTACCAACGACGGCCCCATGGCCATGCGGTTTGAGAGACCGAGCGAAAAAGCGAAGCGGTGATGTTGTAACTACCTACGCACTGACAGAGGTAAAAGTTCTGAGATGAGCTCGATAGCCTGTACTTGGGGAGGAGGCTTAAGGTATAGCTGTACCCGAACAATAGTCTTTACTAAGACGATGTGTTTTGTGTACCAGTACCTCGTACATACGTGACGTATATACAGAAGGTACTGCTTGCAACTCCTACACATATTGTCGGAAGACCGGCGCTATTACGAGCTTAGCGTCGGGGAATGTCCCGCAACGGCCTACACGCAGCAGCCAAGCTGCAACAACAGTGAGTCAGTTCATTTTTCCAATGTTTGCAATGTCTGCAATTTGGCATGCGTTGAGTTGCTGTCTTCCACAATGACGAAACGAGTTCCCTCTTCATTCTTGGGAACTGGGCTTGCTTGTCCTAAACCCTGCTCCCGCGGAAATACTAGAGTGACTACCGACATCACATCCATGCGCCCGTATACAAAGTAGGAAAGTAAGAAAAATGTTCAAGACTGCTTCCTCGAACAGCCTTCAACACATTATTGTGTGAAAGGTCCGACCAACTGTCCACGCCAACACTCCGGCGTCGAGTTCCGTCAGTCGATGGTGGGGGGGGGAGCACGTAGAGCCTCCTCTTTTCGTAGTCATGGCAAAACGATGCACTCATTGAGGGTATGCGTCACCCTATTCTTTCAACCTGATACGCAAAACAGATGTTTCCGGAGCCGAACGCACAGCTCGCTCCGAAAAATAGATAAAAAGCGAAACGCCGGCGTGATATTTGGTGCAATCATGCCCCACGCCGCAACAGGAAAAAAACTACAGTGATGAACCATCACCCGCGACACGAGAAAAAAGGAAAGCCACAGCAACATGCCAGGCACACGGCAATCTTCCCTCTTTTTGTAGTCGCGGCAAAACGATGTACTCTCTGCGGGTTCTCATCACCCTGCATGGCGTATGGTTGCCCAACGCGGGTTTCTACTCGACGAAATAGCCCGGCCACTGCGCTTGAAAAAATAAACGGTGCAGTGAAGGTACAAATCAAAGGGCAGCGGGGGTTTACTGGTCTTCCTCCATCGCCCGCTTGAGAGCCGCGATGCTCTGAATTAGGAATGCCTTCCTGATGGGGTGCTCCTCCTCCAACAGTTGTTTTTCGAAATTCTCGTGAGTCAGGGGGATATATCCCTTTTCAGGGTGATGGCAGCGGACTTGGCCTTGACTTCAGAGAACTTGACCTCGGCTTCTTCGTTTTTCCGCAGCCATTCGTACCCCTTGTGCCCGGTATATGGTGCCTGGTGAAGTAGCGGTATGATCTCGAACAGGAGTGCTTGGATGACTCCCTGCACACATTCCGCCACGTCTCGCGTCCGATCAGCTTCCTTCGTCTTCCTCTTCTTCGCTCGGTTCATCTTGTAGAGACTCTTGCCCTCGCGCTTGGCGGCTGCCCTGCGTTCAGCGCCGCCCGTGGCCCTATTGTTCGCTCCGGTCCCATCGTCCTTCCGCTGGACATCGTTAGGGCGGAGTGCGTTGCACACCTGGTCTAGTTCGGGAGATTTCGCCACGGCTTCTCCATTGGTGTACGTGTCGGTATCCCCTGTTTTGGCGAACGGGGGAAGGGGGTTGAGCGGGGGAGACGTTGTCGTGTTCGATTGTGTTCAACGTTAGTGCCGCATGTCCGCCACTGTAGTTGGCCAATGGCTCGGTTCAATTTACTGAACGTAAATCCAAACAGCTGGACTCGGTGCGCAGACCTCTTGGCTCCGCGGCCGCCGGCATTGTCCTTCACCACGCCCTTGGGCGTCGTGCTCTCTATAGCCCAGAATTGTCGTTGTCGTCGGGATAACCGGACTTGGACACACTGCCCGACGAAGAGAGATCATCGGCTCCCGGCCCAACTGTCGAGCCGCTGCGTTGGTGTTGTTCTCCTTGTCCTGATCAAGGTCATCGTCACGATTTCCGTCGTCGCTCCAGTTCTTTGCCACGTTTGGCCCACATTCATACAGCATGTCTTTCGGTACTGTTGCAACCGCACGCAGCTGAAACAACAGCAGCTTGACGAGTAGACGTGGCGAGTTCGTGGTGGGTGAATGTGTACATTGACGTTCCCCTCGACCGACCACCAACCTGCCGACACCGACGGCGGGCGTTCAGCAACGCGATCCCCTATGGCTGACTGCCGCACGCAAAGCAGTGCGGACAAAGGCGCCCGCTGCGATCTGACCGGCGTCTGCCGCATGACGCCCCCAGCGGCCGCGATCTGCGAGTGGCCATGGTTCCCAGCTGCACCACTCTCATCCACCCCCATCCTGCAGTCGACCAGGCACTATCTGTTGTGACCCTCGCAGGTCTCCGAGTAGCAGGCCTAGTGTTGCGTTCATGGTGTGGGTTTGGCACGGCTGCTTATTTGTGCTGGGGGTCAAGAGGCTGGTCGTGCTGGTGAGTGCCCGCGTCGGCTTCCAATTGTGTTTGCAAAAAACCAAGCGCCTTCACGATAAGAACAGCGGGGTTACCTTTTCCGTTTCGCTGGAGACAACTTTTTTTCTTCTTAATATGGCACAACATATCCATCTCTATCCAGAGAAAAGAGTCTTAAAACAGGGAAGCAAAGAAATACTACTAGCTGTCGCTACAACGAGCGACAGCTGATAGATGTAACTGCCGTCAGACGTGTGCGTCCACGGGAGGAAGTGCGTGTGATTGCGAGGGGCACCGCAGGTGGAATGAAGCCTTTTCTTTCTTTTTTTTTGCAGTTGCCTTTTTCGTGCGTCAGTCTGCCGCCAGCTGCTGTGGTGTCTGCTGCTGGCGCCTCGTAGCGTTTCTCTCTCAGCTAGGCGCCCGCTGTTCTGGTGTCGGCGGCTGCCCTCGCTGTCGCCTAGCGGCGGCTCTCTGCCGGTCCGCTCGCAGCCTGTGTGTGAGAGAGAGTTGTTCCCCTGAAACATCAACCCCGTCCAGCCGAGATGTTTCATGAAGAAGTCAAACCGCATATGATTATGCATTCATTATTATCGCACATCTATCTCTGCCGCAGCGAAGTAGATACAGAGAAGTAAACTAAACTTCCGGTGCGCGCATCCAACACTGGTGGTAGCATGGCACACGTCACACACGATCACCTACCTCCACACACAACGCCGCCAGAGACAACGACTGGAGGCGTGGGCTACGCTATTCTCGGACACGGCGAGCGATTCTCCCTTTGACAAGTTGTGTGTGTCCTTTCAACATGGACGGGCGGCGGGTGAACTTTCATTGTCACGGTCTGAAAGGAGTTTGGTTACAGACGACCCCCGCGCCTTCAATTGCTCATCCATCTCTGCGCCTGTACGCCCAAGACTCGGAACGCCCAAAGACATCCTTACCACGCCAGTGTTCTCATGAACTGAGATCAAACTGGTAAGCCGTTGTGCCATAGTGCCGTGGTCACAACCCCGTCGTCAGCCTGTCGATGTTGTTTTCTGGATTGTTGGATGCGGAGACCCGCGGGCCGGATGCATGCCGCGGTGATTGTGACTGATCACTTATCAACTACTGCGGTGTATGTCCCAAACCACCTCCACCGTCTGCACGGTCTCTGCTTTCCTCTGCAACTCTGCTGACACTGGCACGATACGGCTTGACTGCTAGAAACTTCATCTGGGGCAGCTGGTTCGCAGCAGTAGATGTAGAAAAGTACACGTCTCAAGAAATCGATTGCTTGATTTTTCTATTTGTTCACCATTAGCTCACAGCAGCTACACCCTCTATTTCGCTGGCGGCTGTATGTTGTCGCTCGCTGTGCCCGCTGTGCCCGCTGTTCACGTGTCGCCGTGCCCGGTGAGCGTGTGTTGTCTGCTGTGCGTGTTCTGCAGCTGCAATAGCTTTAATCTGTGCTGTGTGGTCACGTGCGGGCTGTTGTGCGTTTCGGAACAAATGTGGCTGGAAGCAGCCTTCCATTTAGCTGTTGCGGCGTTGCGGAATCGCACTATTTCCGCCGCGAAATGGTAAATCCGCAGCACGGCACGGGGTCTCTGTTGCGGCTTCCCGCAACAAGAGAGTTAGAGAGCGCACATATTTTTGCCGTAGGTGAAAAAAAATGTGCGGCACTTTTGATGTCTCGCCGTGAGGCGAGAAAAACAAGTTTGGGTCCTCTTTTCTCGCCGTGAGGCGAGAACAGAAAAAAAAATTGGTCCCTTTTTTCTCACCGTGAGGCGAGAAAAATTGTTTGGACCCTTTTTGTTTATGGTACGAAGTAACGTTTAGAAGCGAGACGTTTTCAGAAATGGGTTCAAACACGGCAAAAATGTTGGCACGAGAGGAGACAAAAGAGCACAGAAAACAGGACACAAACAAAAAAAACAGAAAATTCTCAAGGGGGAGTGTACTTGCCCATTTTACACCCACGGTGCCCCTTTTTGAATGGGCAATTGACTGCGGCTGTTGGGCACACAAGCCAGCTGCGGACGCAGCTAGCTACTACTACGCAGCAGACAGCGGTCCGCGCGGACACGCTACAGCATGTCAACCTCTCAAGGAACAGAAGAGAGTCCTATCGCGTTAGAAGATGGTTACAGCCAGCGCAGACAATGTCTTGGATGTGACGCGCCAGATTGCAGCCCGTCTGTCGACGGCTTGTTCTACTGCGGTAAAAACGGCAATATTTTGTTATTGGTTGTTGGTGTGTCGCGTGTCCTCACGTGTAATTTTGTTGTTTGTGTTGTTGGTGTGTAAGGGTCTCTTGTCCTGCTCATGTCCCCATGTCATTCCAAGTTTTTAAGTGCAAACAAACCAAGAACAAACAAAATAAAACATCCTCGTCCCTCGTCCCAACAATTAAAGCGTTGATTTTGAATGATTTTCTGCAACACTGCTTTGAATATCAATCAATCATTGTGATGTAAACACTCTCCCATATACTTCAAGTATGTACATATAAGATTTGGTCACTTTTCATGCCTCGGCACTTCTTTCTCTCGCCACAGCGAGTCTTTTCTCGCGGTTCCTTCTCAGGGGCACGCAGGAGGCCCGTCGGTACATTAACGCCCGTGTCCGGAGCTCGGCAGACCTCCGTGGCGCGTATAGTTAACCGTCAAAGTTGCGAAAATTGGCTCAAAACCCAGGGGACGCGTTCCGCGACGACAATGCCTCCCGAACCAATTCCTTGAACTCCTCTGTTGCATACCAGGAGATGTTTCCCCCCGCAAGTTTCGAGAACACGGTCGCATAATTTTTGGAATCATTTCGACGGTTCCTAATCGGGGTAGCATCATAACATGTGTGCGCCCGTGTGTACGTTTCTATGCAGTATCGTGTTTCTTCACACACAGCTTCGGGGCCGCGACTCTGCTTGGAACTCTCACCTCCGGTTTGCAAATGTATTGTGTGGAAGATACATGTTCACAGACCTACAGTAATTCATATTCCATGGTTGATTGGAACACGTCATGCCAGTCACAGAATTTTTCGAATATTTTCTTCATAGGTCAAACCTCCGATTTTCTCCGAATGGGTGCGGGCCATCACCACTGCACCAGGTGCACGTTCCCCAGAGATGGACAACAGCAGTAACACATGTATTTCATTCACACATACTGTGCGGTGTATGCATCTGCATCAGCACTCCTTCTCGGGGCTGGTCATGTGTAGAACTATGTGTCTATACATGTACAGGAAAAAATCCGATTCAACTCAAGCTCAAAACGAAAAACCTGACAGGTCGAAACGTGCCGATGACTGAATTTTTCGGATATTTTCTTCATAGGTCAAATCTCCGATTTTCTCCTGAAGGGTGCGGGCCATCGCTGGCGGGCCATCACTGCACCAGCTGCACGCTCCCCGCACGGATGGATACGCCACAGCAACAACACTTATTCGTACATTACGGCGCGGTGTATGCATCTGCATCAGCACTCCTTCTCGGGCTGGTTACGTGCAGAACAATGTGTTGTCTAATGATGTACAGGCGAAAGTCCGATTCGACACGAAAAAAGAAAAAATCAGTTCCAAAAGCAAAAATCTGCCGTGGCATGCAAATATTCGGCTGCCCGCACTCGCTCTCACGATGGCCCTCCTCCCATCTACTCCTTCTACACCCCCCCTCTCATCACAAAGCACAGCTCACACCGCCAGAGCAGCTTCCACCCTCTTTCTCTCCCTCGGTCAAAAAACACCGTACATCCATGCCTCGCCAAAGCCGCCAAGCCTCCAGCGCCGCTACCAACGCATCGTCCTCCACCGCCGGATCCTCTCCGCCGGCTGCTTCTCCGGCTGCTTCTACCCCGCCGCCCGCGAGCGGAGCCGGCTCATCTGCGAGTGCTGGCTCATCTGCTGCTGCCACCGCCGCCGCCGGCTCGCCCGAGCAAAGGCCGACCGCGAGCCGCAATACCTCTGCCCAGGCACCGGTTGCAACACCAACCTCCACAAAGACAGGGCCGACTACCCCGCCTGCAGGACCTTTAGCGTCGGCACCTGCGTGTGGACCGGCCTTTTGATCAAGTACCCCGGAAACGTCTGCTGGCTCTGCGCCTCCGAGTTCGAGGTCGGCGAAGTGGTATGGGCATACACCATCCCAGGTGAGAGCTTTCGCATATCTACAGCAGTAGTACAATGAATGATCTTCCTTCACGGCTTGGAGTTCGCGCGTTGATGTACGTGATCATTTGTATGAACGCGATTCATATTTTTGGCCGACGCTATCATGTACATACAAAGTTGTTTACACCACACAACATTCGGCGCTCTTCATCATATTTCGGCGCTCTTCGTGATGAGGTATGAATCATGCCCACGTTGTATGAACTAACACGATTCATTCCTGATTTCTGTCACAAGAAGATCACACAACAACCAAGCAACCTTGCAACATTTTTTGTGCTGTGTAAGGCTTTCGCGCCAACTTTGCCCCTCCCTGCGCTGTTGAATGACTCAGAAAATGAACAGATCTACTTCAACAAAACGCTGCTCTCCATGTATGTAAGTGTTCATCGCCTTCCCTTTTTGTGATCAAACAGACGTGGAACGCCCGGCGTGTTACATAACCTGGTGCCTCAACGGGGACGCCGGCATCATCCTCAAGGAGGAGGGCGTCCCGGTCAACGCTAGGCTTGCCGGCGAGGACGACGTGAGTCCTTTGTTTCTGTTTCGCAATCTATCTATCTATTTAGATGTTTCCAGCCCCTACCCCCTTCTGTCTGCCTGACCAACACAACACAACACTAATCATTATTGATGTTCTTGCCCGTATGCGCACTGCCATGTTAGGCATGATGTGTTCCACTGTCCTTTCCTGCCCAACACAACACCAGATATCCTGCCCGAACATATCCGCACGCACATGCTCGGTACAAGGTGTGTTGCCGCAAGACAAAAAAAAATTCATCCCACATGTCCACACCTTATTTTTGGTGTTCGACACCATTATTTTCAGCGTGAATATGCGCACGTACGTGTTCGTTATGTATGTATGTGTTCCTGTCATTCCTGCTGCGCAAACACTAAAGCTGACGCAGGACCCACTTCTTTTTACATTCGTAGGGTATGTGCACACTTTTGTTTTCGTGTTCCACGCCATTTTTTCAGTGTTCCTGCCCGTGAATGAATATGTACACGCACATGTCCTTCGGTATGGTTATTGATTTTTCTGCTGCCAACGCCATTATGCTCACGCAGGACAGCTGTTTTTTCCACACCATAATTTGCAAGTTTCCTCTGTAGTCTATTCTTAACACTATATTTGCTGCACAACGACATAACGCTGACGCAGGATGCATCTTTTTTCCCTTCCTCATTTTTATCGTGTAATTCCCACAGGTTCTCGTGCAATTCCTACAGGTTGCACTGCAGTGACTGCAAACGTGCCGACCCGACCATACTGGACACGGACCAGTTAATCGCCAAGTCCACCCAGTCCTTTCACGTCGGCCAACCCCTTCCACCTCCTCCGTCCCATGACACATGCGATGTTTTGTACGGGGGCGAGCACTACCGAACTTTGAAATTTAATCCATGACTTCACTACTTCCTTTCCAACTTGCGTCACCCCCGGGGGGCCTGACACCAACGTCCCGAAGGGGGACCTTGTATGTACATCTAAGATTTGGTCACTTTTCATCTGAGATTTGGTCACTTTTCATGCTTCGGCGTTTCTTTCTCTCGCGGCAGCGAGTCTTTTATCGCATTTCCTTCTCAGGGACACGCAGGAGGCTCGTCGGTACATTAACGCCCGTGCCCGGAGCTCGGTAGGCCTCCGTGGCGCGTGTGGTTGACGGCCAAAGTTGCGAAAACTGGTTCAAAACCCCGGGGACACGTTCCGCGCTGACAAAGCCTGGCGAACCAATTCTGAAACCCCATCAAATACGACGGTTTGAAATATTTGCCTCTTGCTTCTCCACTTTCGTTTGTTCATTAATTCATTCGATGATTCATGGCTGTGACTCTTGGTGTCATCGTATTGTCCAACAGCAGTGCCTACGTTTACTACACTTCGCAGCGGGCCAAATGCAGACAAGTCTGAGAGCATGCATCCAGCCGCAGTGTTGAGCATGTCCCATTTGTGGCGTTGTTTCGGCTTCAAATTCGGTTCTCATCGGAAATCTGCCATCATCAATCAAAGACATCATGGAAGTCTGAGGTTTTCGCTGCCAAAATTTCGTCCGCTGGAGCTGGCTCCAATGTAGAATAACAACGTGCGCGATGTTTTGTGCGGAAATACAAGCGTAGCGTTGTAAGACACACAGTCCCTCTTCGGGCAATACGCATGTGGTCTTGGTCACCTGAGGGAGGGTAGACACCCACGTCCCGAAGGGAGACCTTGCATATATAAACAATTTTGAGCTGTTTTTTAATAGTATTCTGCAAGTACTACGTCGAATACCGCCAAAACAAATGCCTCCGGCGGGCCTCCGGGGGCCCTCCGGGAGCCCTACGCGGGGGGCGCCCTCCCGGGGGGGGCCTGCGGGGGGCTGGCTGCCGCAACACGCCTTCGTCATCTTGTTGCCCGGCAAACTGCGGCTGCCGCACTTCAGGCCTGCGCCCTAAATGGAACGCTGGCTGGAAGTATGTTCGCGAAGAACCACCGTCTCAGAAACGGCCCGGAATTTTGAATTCTGAAAGTCACTATTTGTCAACATCTGACCACAGAGGCATGGAGTTGTCGCGTTTACTCGGGATGACGCAAACTGCAGGTGTGATATAGTGTGGTGGTGACAAGCTCCAGGCGTGAATCTGCGGATTGGGGGCATTCGAGACATGCACCAGCCAACATCTCGCCCTTGGAAACGACAAAGAGGAGTGTTTTCCAACGGTCACATAGACACAGCGAAGGGGGCGCACATGTGCTGCCATATTGCTTTAGGCTATCTGCAGGGTTGTTCCGGTGTACTGCTGTTGCTATGTCGCTACGTTCCTATGTGTCTACGGTATGCATATGTGCCCTTCACTTTGCTCTGCGCTCTGATCTCTAATCTTCCAATACAGCAGCAGGTACCAGTTACCGCCCAACCCACCACAATCCGTCTCACGTCTCACCTTCACTTGGCATCAGTCAACCTGCACTGTAGGTGTACGAACTCCAGGTGAGCCGGACAAAGAAGTATGTGACGTGCGACGTGCGATGCTTCCCTACAAGCGTACGAAGGGTGCGATGGAGCAGGCCAGCAGCAGGCCCCAGGGTCCCATAAGGGCCCAAGGTCTAAGGCGAGATATTGTATGGAAGCGTTCGGGTTCAAAAACAAAGTGAACCTGGTTCGGAGTTCCCCCGCCGCCCGCCGAGCGCCGAGAACCGAGAGGACGCAAAATACGCGACGCTATGAATCCATTGCTAAGCTGTCTCAGACTCTTTTTCTATGATAGAGATGGTTTCGTTGTGTCATATTAAGAAAAAAAAAAAAAAAAAAAAGAGACAAATGGGGGACACCGGACACGAGACACGGGACACGAGACACGAGACTCGGACTCGAGACTGCTAGTCTAGACTAAACACGCACTCACGTACATATTTGCAGCGAAAACAGTTTTTGCTAGGCAAGAAATGGGTGCCGTGTTTCTCTGTGCACACACGTTTCTTGCATTCTCCTGTATCAGCAAAATAAAAGTAAGTGTGGAAAAGGACGACCGCGAGGTGTATGCTACTGCTGTTGGATCACCGCTCTATTCATCTCCTCACCAAAAACACAAAAAAATGGTTGACAACTGTATGTGTTTCGTGTATCCGTCCTATTTACTATGGTGGCAGTTCCCCCATTTGTCTACACTTATCAGTGTTTTTCGTACAACTCAACCATCCAGGCTCACACCCAGGGGTAAACACAGGGGGGGGGGTACCCTAGTCGGGCATGCCGTAGTCGGTATTTTAGACCATTCATTGACCTCGCATCCCTTCAAAGCCGGGGGGGGGTCTTTTCAATTTTAATTTTAATTTTCGTGCCCCACCTTCCTCCTGCGGTGCGTAAAGAATTTAGTTTTCTATCGCGAGAAGGGTCCAGCCGTTCCCTCGTCGACAGTGCTAATGTCGAAGTTTGGTACAACTCACGAGAGCTTTTCAGCTTTATTGTCGCTTTCACCCGCAAAGATGTACATTTTTAACCCAACCCCATGGAGATTCGAACTCGCGATGTTGCCACTATAGCGGTTTCGAGGATACCACTAAATAGACCACCGGGCGGGGCGACCGTTGGTGTTGTTTGTGTATGTAGGTGACCCAAGTGACCACCATTTTTGAAGAAAGAACGAACGAACCCGCAGTGTTCGACATTACTCAGCAAATTGAATCAGCTGTCAGGACTGCATCAAACCTTCGGCGTCCATGAACGGCTGTCGAGTCGCATTGACATGTGTGCACGAGGAGGAAGACAGAATGTGTAGCGAGGGAAGGTAGTTACGTACACAGGTTATTGTAGGTGTTTTAGGTGGAAATTCCTCAGAATGAACGTGCGGGCAGAGGAGAGACGCAGGCCGTTCGTGCCCTGGATTCGTACTTTGGATACCCCCGTAGGCGCATGTCAGATCTCATCATTCGTATAGAATGACAAGCAATTAGACCAACTGTTCCCTAGCGCTGCTCCTACGGTCTAGTCGCAGCAACGTCGCAAAGAAATCAAGAAAACAGCGAGCCACAATTGACGCTTGCTTGCAAAAACTTGTCTTCAACGTGGGCCACCGGCAAGAAGACGCCTTGCTGAAACCCCTAAGAGACATGCCCCTGCGCACGCTTCATAATACCGCCGAGTACTATCTTAGAACATCACATCAGTAGGGAAACTTCCTTCCAAAATCACTTCAGCTACAGGGCAAAAAACACCTCCTACTCTGTGTCTTCTCATTGAACTGAGAATCGCTATAGCATCGCGAAAGAATAGATCATCGTTTTCGTTTAGATCCGCCGGAGTTCCACTCGCCCTGCGTTGTGAGTGAACAAGGGAAATACAAAAAAAAACAGGCGCCCGGAGGGGATGAAGGATTAGATAGCGAGACAAAGAGGATGAAGGGGAGAGACAGAAGGACGCCGACAACCAGAGAGAGGTTTGCAGCATCTAGGCATGATAGATTGGTAGGGCGGGTGGGAGGGAGATCACGGCTCGCTCAAGGCACATGCTCGGCTGAGCCGGTGCGAATCAGGGTGGGTGAGGATCATTAGAAGGCATGGTTCAATGGGCCAAGCATCGATTTGAAGTGGCACAAGGTGAACGAGTTTGGAAGCAGAAAACACTATGCATAGGGCATTCAAACTTCAAACACCGGGCCGCAAAGTCAGACCGCACACTGACGACATAGTCCTGTGCCAAACAAAAAACACCCATACTACAACTTCTCTTGAGAGACGAATGATAAATAAAAGGGTCAAGGTTTCTCGGTCGCCATGGGCACCGCTCTTCGTCTGCACCTGCCGCTTTCCGCCGCTCTTCCTTCCCCCCTTCCCGCCGCCCTTCCCACCACCCTTCCCGCCACCCTTGGCGCCTCCAGCCCCACCCCCCTTCACACCACCCCCTTTGCGGCCCCCGCCGCCGCCGCCCTTCGACCTCTTCCCCTGTTTCCGCGGCGCAAACTGCTGCTGCGGCGGCGGCACGGCCCCGCCGTCCGGCGGGAACGGTCCCGCCATGAACGGCGGCGGCTGCATCGGCGCCGGCGGCAGCACCTGCTGCAGCGGCATCGGTGGCGGAGGCGGGGCCATCATCCCGATGCCCTGCAAATCACCGGGGGGGGCACCGTATGGTAGGTCTGGCCGCGGAGGGGGGGGGGCACCGGCGGCGGGACCGTAGTGGCCGACACTGCCGCCCCCGGGGCCTGGCTGCTGGCCGCCCCCGCCCGGGGGAGCGTTGAGGCCTAGGAACGGGCAGTACTGGTGAAAGTGTCCGGGGTTGCCGCAGTTGTGGCAGACGTGGTTCTGCTTGGGGACGTTCTTGAGCGGGCAGTCGAGCCACCAGTGGTCCTGGCGCGTGTGTGTCGGTGGGTGCGACGAATGTTGTGCACGTTGGTTGCGGTGGTTGTGGCATGTGGTGGTATTCAATATTGTCGGCGGGAGGGTGATTGATTGGTAGCGTTGCTGCTGTCCGCCAGTGTAACGCCAGAACAAAAGCGAGTGGTATCATATAACCCATCACAGGTCAAGGCCGTACGAAGAGAGACGTAGGACGGCGATCACGCGGACAACAGCACGAAACGTGCGCCTAACCAACATGTTGGGCAACGAAAACAGGCAGACAGAAACGAAATATATTCTTGATTCACAAAACGAATCAAGTCAGTTCCCGTCAGTGCTGCTCCCCTAGCAAGGAGTCGAAAACAAAAAATAGCTGGTGCCCAGCAGAATACGGGCTGCGACCAGTGAAAACAATGGCACAGTGGGAACCGGAAGGGCGGCAGCGGCAGAGGCAGAAGCAGTTCCAGCAAGGGAAAATATGTATGACAGGCTTTGCCACAAAATTTTAGTCACGGGACCAACAGGGAATCCAAACACGACAAAAAACAAAAGATGACAACTTACAGGCACCAAAACCTAGCTGCGCATCGCAACAACGACAAGACAGTCGGCCACGCGGACCTCCTACCCCTACCCACATTTCCGCCGCAGCGTTTGCAGACGTAGCTCTTGGCAGGTCGGCTGGTAGGGCGCCGCCCGGCCGAATCCCACGCCCCCCCCCTCCCCCCAGTTCGCCCCCCCCTCCCCCTCCCCCCGGACTCTCTTCCCGAGCCCCCCCAGCCCCCGTCGCGGCCGCCCTTTCCTCCTCCCCTCCCTTCCCCTCCCCTGCCGCCGCCGCGGCCTCTCCCATCCCCCCCAGTCCTGTCTGACCCTCTATCTCTCCCGCCGGCCCCGCCGCCCCGTTCTCCACGTCCTCGACCCCCCCTGTCTTTCCCCCGCCCTCCCTTGCCCCTGCTGCTGCTGTCTGGATCCCCGGCGCCTAGCTCCGGACCGCCAAGCCGCACGATCGTCTGCGCGAAGCGATTCCCGAGGGGAAGCTTGGAGAGTGGCACCGCCAAGGGTTTCCCCAACCCTGGAAGCTTCGTTGGGATTTCGGGGGCCGGGGCCGGGGTCTTGGCGGAGGCGGCGGCGGCCGCCGCCGCGTCGAGAGCGGCGAACGCTGCGGTGGCGGCGGGGCTCGGGGTGAACCCCTCCGGCCTGGTAGTGTCGTCCGGGTCGACCTCGGCAGCCGTTCCGTCCTCGTTGAGCTGATGGCGTAAGGTAGATGCCCGCAGAACAGCGCAAGCGTACACCGATGGCATCGACAAGGGGGAGAGGTAGATGTGAAATTGCGAACAACTCTCGGGTGTCCATATTTCCCTTTTCGAGAGCGACGGAATGAGGGGTGCTTGTACCCCTGGCTGGGTAAAAAGACACATCATCCAACCGCACCGTGGAGGCGTTGTACAGGTATCCATCCTCACACCAACACGCATTTGAGACACGAGGTGGTACTCCCTGCCCCAACGTGAGTGTATAACATCAACAAAGCAACTGTCAGCAAACGCTGTGGCTGCCGTCCAACTGGTCAACGTGTAAGCCTCGTGACAGATAGGTCTCGAGTCCAAGTCCCAAGCGATAACGAGTCCGTACCTAAAAACTGCAGATAGGGCTTTGTGTAGTTTGTGTGTGCGCTTGAGGGATGGAACCGCTGCTGGAGCATCTTCGCCTTACAACTGGATGCATGCACCGCACGGGAACCCTCTGCTGTGTAGCCCCGGGTCCTCGGACCTCTTCAAAAGAGAAGGAAAAACCGATCGGTACGAACAACCGCAATCGGACCACGCGCCGGAAACACTTGTAACCGGCGGATGCCAAAATGGCCATGCAACAAAACACACACTCATTCCCAAAAGCCTAGACTAGAGTAAAGAACACAAAAGAGCGCGTCTCTACCCGCCCAGCTCCCTAGGAAGCAGCAAGCTAGCAGGTACGGATGAGCAACCAGAAAACCGTCGCTTCCTCGCACCTCTGGCTTGCAACCCATCGTGTCTCCGACGCGGTTTCTGACCCAGAACTTGACGGTGTGGTCGTTGCTGCCAGACGCCAACACGTGCCCCACGGGATGCCACCCCAGATCCCAGACGGCGGTACCGTCGTGGGCGTACTCTATCTCGGCATGCGGTTTCTCCGATCTGTGGAAAAGTGTGCCGCGCGGCGACGGCGGCGGCGGCGGCAGCGGCGGAACCAAGTTGCCGACAAGGGGTATAGTTCCAATGCTGTAGCGGTCGACGTTACAAGTAGATGGGGAAATATCGATACCCGGGAAGTATGCATGTACTCAAGGCAACGGATTCTGTGTATTGAGAAGAGAGCTGCGGCAGATTCAAAGGCCGGTCGCAAATGTAAAGTTCAGTGGAATTCGGGTGAGTGATGTGTACAAATCCTGTCATTGCGCCAGGCTTCTTTGTCTACACCAGCGACAAGGGCTAAGGAGCGGCGTTACAACGCAAAGGCACCACCACCTATACCAACCCGATGCTTTTCAAGAATCCGCAGCGCATCGCTGCTCTCCATAACTACGACAAACACCGTACAAAATCGAGGACGTGTTAAAAAAAGGGCAAAAAAAGACATATTGCAGCATCGAGCACAGGTCAGATAAGAGCAGAAAGGATAAGGCAGAGCATCAAACGCGTGTCAGGAAAGATTAAGCCCTCGCTCACCCGACGACCCAGTACATCATCTTCCCGTCGTAGCCCCCGCTGGCTAGCAACCGCTCGTGCTGCGGGTGCCACGCCAACGCCGTCACGTCCTGCCCATGGCCCTGCAGTGGTGGGCATGGTCGTGGTCACGGTTGATTATGGCAGGCAAACCGTGGTGATCACAGGTATACCAAAGGTCATACAAAAAGCACTGTTCTTTACCGTCGGTCCTACTGTAGGTATGCACACCTGCCGTGGTCGTGGGGTTGCGTTCTCTGGTGAGGACCTATTGGAATACAACGCGGGGTCCAAAAGGAAAATGTCTCCACGCTGCACGCATTCAGTGATATAACGAATAGGTCTCAACAATATTATTTCCGAGATTTTCTCGCGAACAAGCGCAACACTACGTCACGATGGGAATTGAACCCACGGATTTGGTTATCCACAAGCTTCCGAGCATGGCCATGTTTCGCTGTTTTTTGTAGTCGTCGGGCAACCACAGAAAGTACCCAACAGTCGTGTGGTGGTGATGAGAAAAAAGACGCTAACAGACGGTTGTCGTAGACAGCTTGAAAGTTCGGCGGTTCTGCCACACCGAACGAAGAGAATCGAGGCGACGCTAGGAAGTTTGGCAACCAGGCTGTCAGGGTAAAGAACGGACATCGGAGACAGACTACCAAGGCAAATTCTCAAACCCAACCTCAAGCCAAATCAATATTGCTCAGATAGAACAGATTATGACCTACCTCACCTTTGTCCTACCTATCACCATGGAGCAAGCACATGTACACCGGTCATCCATGTCCTTCAGATCACCATGGAGCAAGTATAAACCAATCGCCTGTGTCCTACAGATCATCTTGGAACATACACGGATCGCCGGTGTCCTACCGATCACAAGAGAGTTCAATCTGTAGATATCTGATCTGCCCTATATGTGTGAAACTGCAACATCGTTGCAAAGAGTGCCGTCGGTATACAGGAGAAGCACAAGGCGGGGAAAGCACAAGCGCTCGGAAGCAGGCCATAGGCCATAGGCGCCCACCTTGAAGGTGCTCATGTCCTTCATTGTTCTGATGTCGTAGAGCTTGATGGTCTGGTCTCTCGAGCTGGACACGAGCCAGTTCCCGTTTTTGTTCCAAGTGACCTTTGTGATCAGGCAGGAGGCGCGGCACAGAAAAGCTAATTGTACCCACAATGCGGTAAAAAAAACGAGAGGGTGTTGGGTTGTCCCGACCGGCGCAATCCACGCAACGGCCTGTCTAGACAAGGAGGCGTATGCAGAAGGCAACCAGCGCCAACAAGCAACACCTCAACAGCCCTACGTCGACATGAAGGGTTGCAGACAGCCGCCGAAAACACCACACGAGCACCAACACAATAATGCCACGGTCGACACCAACACAGGCAGCAACAAAGGCACAACCAACAACTGACATCAAGGCCCACCCCGACACTACACAGCACCAAAACAAGCATCGAGGCTTTTCCGCTCCCTCCCACCTTCATGACGGTGTTCTTGTGCCCGTACAGGGTGCTCAGACTGTTCCCTGTCCTCGGGTCCCAGAGCTTGATGAGGTTGTCCTTGCTGCCGGACACTATCAGAGACTTATACGGGTGCCACTCCACCGTCTTCACATCCCACCCGTGCCCCGTTAGCGCGCGTTCCTCCTTATAGTACTCCCAGTCCCAGATGCGCACCTGTCGTGGCGTCGTCGACAATGGTTCATTGACAAAAAATTGAAGTACTGCTGAAGGTATCGACCTTGTATAATCTGGGGGGGGGAAACTACAATAGCTCCATTGTCGGGATGCTTCGGCAGGCGCAAGTCCTGGACAACAAAATGCAAAATCATCATGAACGGCTGCCGCAATGGAAGGCGGCATGTGGTGCTAATAACTCGCGTGTGCGACGTGCTGGTGCAATGACGGAGTTAACAAGTATATTTTCGCAGCAAATCGTTGCTTACAGCATTACACCAGCTGCCACACCACAAACAAGACCTCGAGCGAAGATTGAGACACGTGCTTCATTCTGTCTATGTCAACGAATAATTGTTGCCCAAATATTAGGCTCATGCTGAACTATTCCCCTTTGGTAGTACAGTAGGGGTCCCTGGATATGGCCGCTTATGTCAGGCCGGTTGCCCTAATTAAGGCCGTTGAAATCGCTTGGCACAGATGGAATTTATAACATTCACGTTGTCTCATGCACTGAATAAGGCCGGCTGCCCTGCTTAAGGCCGTGGCACATGGTGGCCTTGAACAGGGACCTCTGCTACTGCACACTGTCTTTGGGTATGTCTTATGTCAAACGAATAATTTGCTACCCAATACTTTGGTCTGACTGCTCAACTACTGATCTCATTGGCCTGCATCGACCCGTTACCGTTCAGTCGACAATACAAATCCCATCGGTGTATGCATGCACCCACCCCTTACCGTTACCCCTTACCGTTGAGTCGTCCGAGCACGAGGCGAACTTGGAGTCCGTGGGTCCGAAGCTGAGTCCTCTGATTGGATTGGCACCATGTGCGATAAAGTGCTGTACCGCCGTCATTGAGGGCTGACATGACAGGGGCACCAAGCCACAACCAGAAGGAAAAAAAAGTGTGAAAACAACGTGCGGTAGAATAGACAGAACAAGGTTGGAATGACTGTGTTAGTGCGTGCACGATCGTCGATACGTAAGGCCTTCCGCCTGACTGTGCAGGGATGTGGACAGCATTGCTGTATGGAAGGAGTGGTTCAGGGTAGAGAACATGGAAAAATACAAAAAAAATGTTTGACAGCCTCGCCCTCTTATTGGCTGGTAAAGCTTTCACGTCCGACAAGAACTACCGCAGTGGTATGCTATGCTACATTAGTTAAGTAAGCTTCCAACCTGGATTCAACCGAAGGAAAGGCGGGTGGCAGTGAACAGGAGTGACAAAGCCACCTCTACAGTGCCTGGCCTGACCCGAAACGTGAAGTGGTTTGCCATGCCCGTCGACGAAACAACCGACTCAAGGCTACCACTTGCCCCTGCTGGAGCAATCACTCAATACCCGTGCTAGACTTAGGCGGAGGGAGCAGCTTGACGTATTCCGACCTGCCAGTACTTGATGTTCCCGTTGTGGTCTCCGGAGATCAGAGTGTTCCCAGAGTGACTCCACGCCATGGAGCGGACGGCACTGGAATGAGCCTTCGGAGCACATCATTGTAGAGCGCACAATCGGGCCAGCAAGGAGGGCAACAGGCGGAGATAAGCCGACACGTAAACAGCAAAATCAACGAAGACTCAGTGTATGCTTGGTAGTTTCTTAAGCTGTTCCGTCCAGCTCGATACCCGAACTACACCTTCGTGAAACCTTCGGGGACGAAACAAAACAAGGAAAAACACAGGCTATCCCTGTCCGGAGACCCCGTGATAATAGCAGCGGAAGTGGGGATAGGTGGGTATATGGACGGCTCTCTGCTATCCGACGTCCTCGACTACCGCCTGCATAGCAGGTGAAGCGGAAAATTCCTCTTAGGGAATAGTAAATAGAGCGCCCTTTGTCCTTCATTGGAACGGACGTCTTGAAAGACCTTGAGAGCGACCGCTGATCAAATTGAAAGAGCCGTGCGTGTACAGAAGGAAAATCTCGGGTGGTACACAAAGGCAACCACAAAAAATGAAGGTCAAGAGTTGGCACGACCGCTGCGTGCATCTAGCCAACACACAACCTTACGAGCCACACTGCTGTGTACAAACTAACCCACGACTCCGATGGCAGAGGTCCTCTACCATCGCACCTGCAGAATGGTGACGAAATTGAAAGATCCGTCCTTCCAAAGAGTGAACTCGCCGCTAGAATTTCCGGTGATGCACCGCGTCACTCCCGCCGGCGCCCACGCCAGGCAGAACACCGGACAGCGCTGCTTGTTGGTCGAGGTTTTCACCCACTGCGGTGGAGTGTATTTCGTTAGGGGGAGGGCGGGGGTTACGAAGGTAGAGTCTTCCATGCGATAACCGTGGGTAACCCGTCCAGGTAGGGCATGTGACTGGGTTTGGCACTTGCTCCGACAGAGTTCGAACACGGCGAAGACAAGTGCAGACAGCATTGACAGCAAGACAGTTCCAGATGTCTGGCGGCGTATTGTAATGGGCATGGGGCTGACGAAAACAGCATCCGGCGGCCGTAGAGCTACAACTTTGACTTTGCTACAGCAATAAAGTTCTGTTTTGTCTACGTCTCTTGCCTGTGTGCACACAGCAGCCATGAGAACATTCTGCAACACAACAACAACAACAACAACAAACAACAAACAACAAGTCTTTCTCCATCTCTACCCTGCGTGCAGACGCCAGAGGCTGGGTTGCAAGGCAACAACCATGATAACAACTACAGCATACACCAACACCAACACCACCTCCAACGCAATCACAACAAGTCGTTTCTCGCTCCATCTCTGACCTGCGTGCAGATGCCAGAGGCCGGGTTTGATGCGATCACCGCCGGCGGGACCATCCTCCTCGCATAAGACGAGTGCGGCTGGACGCTCCAGGCCAGCCCTCCGGTCCCGATCGGAGGATCCCCCCCGGCCGTGGGGACGTAGGCCCGGTTGATGATGTGGTGCATGATGCTGCCGGCGATGTCCACGCATCGGCGTGGGGCCTGCGCCCGCATGCGTCGCTCTTCCTCCCCCCACTGCCTGAGGGCACATGCACGCGTAGGGACGGGGGGGGATAATGGGGATGAAAAACAGCACGCCACTGGTGTGGTAAACGGTTTGCGTGTTTTTCTATTTGTTGGACGTGAACGGGTACTGCTGTTGGGAGCGGGGGCAGTGGAGGTCAAGGGTGTCCTTGAGCATGGTACAGCTGTACTACCTTGCGCGTAGCAAGAGCTGAACGGGGCATTGGATGCGGTGTGCTGTAGGGCACTCTTTGCGAGCCTCGGTAGGAGAAATTGTTGCAGGACGGTAGAGCTGGGGGTACTGCCACCGCTCACTCATCTTATCTCAGCCTACCAGCTACAAGCGGGGTGATTGACTGCTGTAGTATTTCGGGCCAACCTTTCAGCCGCCGCCGCCGCCGCCGCCACCGAACGCAAGAATCGTTGCACTTCTTTGCCCTGCATCTTCCCAAATGCAATTCGCCAACACCAGTCTAGCCTGTTCCACCAGCGCACTCGACACCCGCTCTGTGGACGACATTCAGGCAACATGTCTACATCTGTGTACGTTGCTCAACGGCCCCGGACACATCCGACGCTTATTGCGCCGCGTTTCTGTGTTTAGGGTCGTGAGCATGCTGCCCTGAACAGGCGCGGGGTGTGCTCCCTTACTGATGTGCGAAGAACTGCGTGGAATTGCACATGCACCACCGGATGCCCTACCATATCTACGGGATATTGCACCCTGTAATGGTATCAGCCGCGTGCCGCTTTCCCAACCGGAGCCTGACATGATGAAGTGCTGCTGCTACAGCAGACACACATCTCTGCAACGGCAGCCGTCCTGTTGCCATTTTGGTGATCTCGACACCGACTACATTTACCAGTGCAAGGCCAGCACCGACTAACTCAACCAGCAGCTGACTACTGAATATTTTAGGGAGGTGTTGCATTCTGACCGAGAAACCAAGCTGCAGTAGCTGTGGGTGTAGACGCCAGAGGCACAAACACACCAACTCGCAACATGCTACAAATACCAACACACCTTTCGCCTCTCCCACCTCCGCCTCCAAACCCGCCTCGATCGTAGAATCCTCCGCCACCATAACCCCCTCCACGACCACCACCACCCCATCGACCACCATGGGATGGCGGAGCAGCCATCACCTATCGTCGTAGAGTACAAAGTGACAATCTGTAGGCAGCAAGCTGCTCTGAGAGTGTGCAGCAGCGAGTTTGGGGTGTTCCTTGACGTTCAGAAGGCGTTATGCCTGGGTGGGGGCGGTCATCCAAAAGGGGAGCGGTGGAGCGGTGGCATTGGCGGTGGTGCAGGTGGTGTGCTGAACTCGAGAGCTCTTGGCGTGCACGCAGTGAGTAGTGTTGCAACATAGTCTACACAGCAACACCTGCGCCTGCTTGGTGTAGCCCGAGTTGCTCACGTTTTTTGTTAGCACGGATGTGTCGCGTGAGCAGCATTGTATGCGTAGGCGCCCGCTTGCTTTGGCGGCGCAACAGGAAGAACATGTATCGGGCGGTTTGGGGGTAATTCTCCAATCATGTTTTGCGATATATAAAAACCCAAAAACAATTAATTAATTAAATCAAACACCCCCATATATACAAATATATGGATATATACAAATATATGGGGGTGTTTGATTTAATTAATTGTTTTGGGTTTGGGGAGTACATATTGAGCTCGGACGATCAACCTATCTCGAGCGTTATCTCCTGGGTAGTGATACTGCTCGCTACTCATCGGTGCGAGTTGCACAGCGCTGTACACGGAACCACAAGATTCGTCGCCCATTACTCAAAACGAAACATATTTCCCGTGTGCAGGCCTGGCCTGCTGCAACGGTGCCGAAATCAAGTGGCCTACAGCCTACAGCAGTGGTGTGTCGCACAGCGTACAGCTCGTGGCGTGCCCTCGTTGTGTCACAATTTTGATGTGTTACGCTTCGCACGCCCTGCTCGAAAGTTACGTGTACATGTTTTTCTCACAGAGTGAGCGATGGACCAGCTGCATGTTCCATGCAACTTGGAAAACATCTTCCTGTCCCTTCAGCTTAGACACGAGCAAACGGTTCATGACGTGCCCCTCTCAGCTTGCGGCACAGCCATTTCCGCCCTTTTTCTACTGGATGTCCACTGATCAATCAGTGAAACGTGCACATTCCCTAAAAAAACGGGGAGGGGAGACGCCCCCTTCCGTGCGCGATGAAAAACAGCGCCTCCCGTCCTTCCAACTTGTAGTTTCTCACTGAATTACAAACCTGCCTACAACAAGAGGCTAGTGGCCATCCAAGTGGAAGCGTGCCATGCAAAATCAACACCCCAACACTACACGCTTCCACCCACCCACGCTTAAAACCAACCACTGCACCCAAATGGAGTAGCCGTACATGTAGCCATAGCACCCAAGTGTCAATCCGCGCAAAGCCCAATGCTACATGTGCACCCGCCAAAAATACGAAAAGAAATAAATGTAATCCCTCCGCATGAAAAAAACAAAACGTGCGAAGAAAAAAATATTCATACCACGGTGTACACCGTAGGTGACGGTGGGGGGTTATGCCACGATAGGCACCATCCCCGCCGAGCTAAAAGCGCACCTGAAAGCTCATATAGAAAGGCAAATGGAAATCGAGGAACGTGACAGACACCCGACCCCTTCCAACAAACACCAGCCCGGGCGCTTGTTGGGAGAGGCCGAAATATTGTCACCAGGGGGGCGCAACCTGCTACGCGTCACCATCGTATGCAGAAAAAAACATGCCCGTTTCGCGGCATACGGTACCGCCCGCCGAGAACCCTACTCCGGCTCGACGCGCCCTGGACGCGGGAGAGGGGCGCTGAATCCCAACAACAGATCTTCACACCACGATAACCTCGAGCAAAAGGCAAGCTGTTGGGTAATATCGCCAGCCTCGCTCCGGTAGGGCAAGCTGGTCAAAAACAAATCGTCCTGGGGGGAGTTACAGCATGTTCCGCGGCGTTTTCCGGGTCCAGTTCACTATTTAGTTCTCGGTTTCGGGCGTTTCTGCCTTCATGGCTTCGTCGTAGGCAGGCGCCTCATCTGCTGGTGATTCCTCTTGTAGCAGCTCTCCGCAATCTACGATGACGACGTCATCGTTCGGCTTGTCGGCGGTGGTCGCTACGTTCTCGATCTCCTTCACGACCTCCATGCCTGGGGCCGACAACCCATCACGCGAACGGGCGAGGGGGGTACAGATTATCGTTGTTGTCACACTGCATTGGTGTTAAACGGTTGCCCACTTCAATAGACTCAATAGCCAAAAATAAAAATGCACACGCGTGCGCACAAATATTTGCGGCGCACAACGAAGGTAAAGAATAAAAAAGAACCTCTTGCACAACTATTGTACTGTCTTGCCAATAAGGCGTCCCTTGAAGTCAAGAGCACTTCACACGAACCAAGAGCGTATGCATACAACACAACAGCACATCGTGGAGCATAACACAACGACAGAGCAAAGCAGGCCGCATGGCTGCCCTGGTGGGAAACAAACACATTTGTATGAACACAACTTTTGGTTGCGCATCAACGATGTGCCGGTTTTGCGTGGAATGACCGCACTGCACACAAACACACGCCGGATCCGTCGAAAACGTGCTCCCTCACACCTTCCCCTCCGTCTCCGTACCTGACAGAACCTTGCCGAAAACCACGTGCTTGCCGTCAAGGTGGGGCGTGTCACGGCACGTGATGAACACCTACAGTACAGAGGAACACCCAGGAGACGACGTGCAAAATAATGGTGGTCGTCGTCACGTGGTCGTGTGGGGTCCGTAGCGAGGGTGTGGTGGGCGGGGGTAAAAACGCGTCAGCAGCTAGGCATGGGCTACGCTACGCCACTTGTTGCAGGCTTTTGACAAATCTAGAAGATGACGTGCTCTTGCTGATGCCGACATGACATGTTGATCCTTCAGTACCTACGTATAATCTCAACGCGAGTCAATCGATAAGTTTCGTACATCACACGAACTGGAACGAACCGCGCGAATAATTGAGAAAACACATTCATCTACTTGGACACATAAAGACTCTTCGAGGGAAGCGAAATCGCCAACATGATACGCCATGCTCTGATGGTGCGACAATACCCTGTCCTAAGATCTACAGGAAACAAGTCAACATACACGACCGACGCACCTGAGAGCCGTTGGTGTTGGGGCCGGCGTTTGCCATCGACAGCAACCCGGGCTCCGTGTGCTTGAGCTGGAAGTTCTCGTCCTTGAACTTCTCGCCGTAGATGCTGCAGCCCCCGGTGCCGTCGCCGGCAGTGAAGTCGCCGCACTGTATAGTCGAGCAAGAAAGGTCATGTCAGCGGTTGCCTTCCAAAGAGTCCAATAATCTTTCCAACGACCATGTGCCATAACTTTACCCTCCGTATGGCGTTTATGCTTTGCGGCTTGCAAAAGGAGGTTATGGTCTGTGAACAGGCTCCGCGAGCACACCCGCCAGTTGGTGAGAGGTATCGGGAACTGCTCAATACGAAACAACATGAGGATATTCGGCTGGCGAATAAACTTGAAGGCGATTATCGACAGTGGAGGTCGTCATGGGCACGAGACTGAAAGGGCCTAAGCTGTTTGGTTGGGAACAACCGCTGTGATTAAACCCACCCGGAATCGAGACAGTCATCGAGATATGAGCAACTCTGTGAAACCAAAAAAGGTAAAGCCAGATCTAACAACCGTCATCTCACCCTCCGATCGCATTCGACTCAAGTGCTGCTGCTGCTGATGGCATGACAAGAGGGCTTCTAGAGGCTCTTATCGCGACGAAATCCAAGGTATTCACCACAGACAGGACATGTCGAGGGCTTCGGAGATCGAACTAGGTTTGTGTGACCCCTGCACTACCAGAGAGAGGATGAGGAGAGAGCGGGTATACTTGACTGGCGCACAACACCGCGACAGAGAATCGAAAACAATGTATGTTGTCTGTGGAAAACACACATATTATGTATTTTCATAAGAAAAAAAAAAAATGACACAACGTTGTAGTGCCTCTTCCTTTCCCCACCTGAAGCATGAAGTTCTTGATGACGCGGTGGAATTTGCTGCCCTTGTAGTGCAACGGGACGCCATCGGGGGTGGTTCCCTTGTCGCCCTTGCAAAGGTGGAGGAAGTTTGCGCTCGTCTTCGGGCACGTGTTCGCGTACAGCTCGAACGAGATGCGCTGAGGCTCCTTGTCTCCCACCTGACGATAAGAACCAGGCAACACGCACTACGTTGTTTAACGAGTAGACTCGAATAAAGGTGACTTGTCGAATACTATAGGCAATACCATGGCACGTGCCGAGGCATATGTGTGGGTGCTTGTTCATATTATACTACACGTGTAAGAGGCCGTGCAGGAGGCAAGCACATCAACAAGAGGGACCAAGCAACAGGTCAAACCGAAACCTCGCACACGAGCGAAGAGGGGAAGAGCAAACGGTAATGACTGTACCGACCCAGACTATATTTCTGTATTATAGCCGCACATGCGACCATCCCAGCTTCTACCAGAGCGATCAATTTACGGGAACAACCCTTAGACGCTTTGAACACACGGTAAACCTTTGTTTAGTCCTGTTTCTGACTAGTTCGTCGGGTCTGTTGTTTTCAAACAAATAGCCATTCTGACCTGCATTCGGCTAATCATCTTCCCCGGTCTTCAAGAGCGAGTTCTACCGAAAAAAAAAAAACGACCTAGCAGAGTAGCTTCCAACAGACACGAACAAACTAGAATGTTCTACCGTAGCAAGGCATGCTACCATTGGCTGTACATACCGTGATGTCGAAGAAGCACTTGGGGTTGGTGCCGTCGAAGACAACAACCCCTTCCTTGTCGTCGTACATGCTGACCTTGCCAAACAGACCGCCAAACACTGACTTCGCCTTCTCCTTGGACTCCTTCATCGCAGCCTGGGCGGGGCAGAGGGCCGTCGGGGAACAGAGACCGGGTTATGGAGGACATAAACCGCGGCTTCGCGAACGTTGCAAACCGAGACCTTACGGCTTTGTGGATGGAAAAAGAGAAAACACGGACACCATGGCTTTGTTGGGTAGCACCTGAGGTTTCAGGAAGCGTGTCTACAGTTGTACTCTCTCGTTGTGCTCATCCGATTTGGTCATGGGCTCCGGTGTTTCATGTTGGAACCAACAAACTCATCGCAACCCTACCAAAGGGAAGGTAGTTGAAACAGATATAGCCATGTAACCCAACTCAGTGGTACAGGTTCTGGCGATGCAAGGACGGATTGCTTCCGTGGCAAAATCTGGAGGGCTCACGTGCATCGAGGCGATGTCCAATCGACAACACCAGAGACAGAGACAAGGACAGAGAAAAAAAGTCACTGACACAGAGAGAAACAGGAAGAAGAAGACAGACAAAGAGAATAGAGAACGGAGAGAGGTTGAAGACAAGAGAACAACAAAACATGTATCGAACGAAGTGAGCGCAACAAGGAGGACTAATCTAGCCTTGTTCCATGGCACTCGCCTTGAGCAGTTGAAGCTCCTTCCTGACCGCCTTGTTGTTGGGGTCAAGCTTGTAGGCCGCCATGAGGTCGCTCTTGCTTTCATCCACCATGCCGGTGTGTCTCCTGCACATCGCACCAGATCGGATACATGCACATGAAAACCAAATCCAAGAAGCAGAGTCGCTGGGAAAACAGGGGCCTTAACAAAACGCTGCGGACATCACCCGTTCTCAAAAATGCCCTCACATCTCTGTTCCACAACTTCGATCCCAACACAGCGTGTGGAAGAAAACGTTGCTGCAACACCCCGAAAAAAAATAGCACCACGACTTGGGTATGTTCCATTCTACGAAACGATCTACGCAACGACGACTCCCCGAGAAGGATAATTGAGCTCCCAAACAATGATGCCCTCCACCTACAAAATCCCTACTTGTCTGTGTGGCCACACTTTTAGCACTTCTTTCAAAAAGACAACGCAAGAACAAACAACGGATCTGTCAGCACATCGTACCTCCACCAGGCGCGACTCTCCTGCACAAAACTCCGACTCACGCACCCCCCCCCCCCCCCTTCCCATACGGCAAAGCGCGGCGATCGGGAAAAAAAACGTCCGCAGGCCGCACACACCCACGGCACTCACTTGGCGACCCCTCTGCGGTAGAGCGCCTTGACGTTGTCGGGGTCCTTGCCAAGCGCGGAGGTGGCGTGCGCGATGGCGTCGCCCCACTCCTTGCCGTTCAGGCAGGCTTGGGCAGCGTTCAGGAAGCACGAGAGCTGTAGGCCGCAAAAAGGTCCGGGGAGGGGCAAAGAGTTTAATCGTACATGACCATGGTCAAACAACCGAGTTTCGACAGGACGGGATTTACAGCTAATGTAGACTAGTGACTGCCAAACCGAGACACTGGTTTGTAGAAGAGAGCATCTAGGTCACAAGGACAGGCGAAGGCCGCACGCACACCTGCGGAGTGTTTCCGCAAAGGGTCAAATGTTTTGTGACGCGTACATTTGCTATGATAGGCAGGGGGGCACGGCGAGCGGGCGCACGCTGGGGCGGGCAAACCTCCGGGGGTCGCGCCGATAGATACGGCAATAAATGGGATTACAGCGTCATCGCGGACATCGCGGAACGTTTTCAAGAAGAACAAAACTTCGTTACTACAAAAAGCTTGAACCCTACATTCCCATAATCAGAACGGGAGTGGTGTCAATAGATGATGCCAAATAACGAACTACATCGATATCCCACCTCCAGAGCAACGGCGGCCGCCTCTTCCTCTCCCCCCGGGTCAGTCTTCTCGGGTACGGCGGAGGCGGTATCCGCCGCTGCGACGTAACGCTCCGTGGCCTCGAAGAATCGCTTCTCCTTGAAAAACGCCGTCCCTTCCTCCTGCGGCGGAATAGAGTCGCAACCGGGTGGTACGCAGCACGGGAGTCGTTACAACGCCATACGCATACGAGGGAGTCCAAACGGACAGGGGACGTTTTCTACGAGCCGATCCGATGTGCGTCCTGGATTCTGGTTGCCGGGTACTGCTGTACCTCGTGAGACCGCATGACGGGTACCGTCACTTGTGGTGGGCAACCGAAATGGTGGTGATAACACAGCTTGCGGGTAACGCAAGGTCACCGCGCAACGGCGCTGTGCATGATGCACAGAAGCGTACCTCGGGCAGCTCGTGAGGTATCGCGTCTAGCTCGACCCCCCCCTCCCCCCCGCTCCCCCCCCCATAGTTTCGCACCATACAGTACATGCACGGCCAAACGAGCTGCCCAAAGGCAGTCCGTGCAGCGATGCCTCATGCACCTCCAAAAACATTTCCTAGTTCAGAACCGTCTATTGTGGTCGGATTGGATCCTGATCTGCCTGGGTGCAAAACAACACATCCAATCTACCTTGATCTTCAGGGCCTCTTCCATGAGCTCCGCGGCGGACATCTCCCATTTCTCCTTCGGCTTCTCGTGAAAGCCCAGCAGCTCGACGTCAAACAGCAAGGTGTCTCCCGGCTTAATCACGCCGCTGCCCTGCAACACCAACGGAGCACGTGCACACCGCAACAAGAACTCGTCAAACGGGCAGGGAGTAGGCCACACGGCCGCGAGCACAACGATCACGGCGATCGATCACAGCAGTGCTCGTGTCCAACAAGTCAGATGATGTGCTGTGGTGGTCGAGCATACAGTTCACGCCATAGACACATACAGCAGTAGCGGAACAAACGAGCCACCACACGATCAACGTGAGAAGAAGCTCTGTTGACGCTATACTCACCGAGAAGCACCGCTGACCGTGCGTGACATAATAACCACACCCCCAGGACAAATGCGCTAGATTATTCTGCTACACAACAGCAGAGTAGAGCATGATCTGAGAGGTATTCAAGCTGAAACACGTTTCGATTTCAAAGGGGAGAAAAGCCGTCAAAACGGACGTCATGGGAATGTCGTGCTCGACAAGCATTTTCTGGGAGTGTGGTGTCTTGTGTGACGGTGCATGATCGTGTCAGAGAGCGGGTTGCTGGGCCAGCTCCGCAACTCCACGTGCACAATCGAAACAAAACGCACAGCCCACACACGCCAAGAACGACATGGAGAGCCTCGTAAGGAAACTGACGGAATCTGATTGGTTCATGAATGGGAACAACACGACTCGTTTTCTACCGGTAACTCACCGGGGGGCTGTCCCCATAGGCATAGTCGGCGCGGCACTTCAGAATCGCCTTCTCCCCGATGGTCATGCTAGAGAAGCCTGGAGGGATGACAAGACCGCCAAACAAAACACGGGTGTTCGCAGATTGTGTTGGAATAGGTAGGTATACCCACAGCACACCTGTGGCGGGTGTTACTGAGGTGGTGAATGACTGCACTTCTCGCACAGAGGTCGAAAAAAGAAGCAACAGACTTCAACAATCGAGTGTGCCTCTTTTGATGCCAGCCGAGAAACGAACAGAGGCTTCGTTGTTAGCCTTGAACAATAAAGGCTTCCCAACGCAGAACCACACCAACTTCGCTAGTGACTCTTTGCAATCTAAACCTCTGTCCTGTGCTATATTTTGTGGGTCCTTCCGTTCCTGTATCCTGTCTCTATCCCCCTGGATCTCTGCCCCTCCGCCCTTTTCTATCTCCCTGTCTCTGTCTGTCTCTCTCTGTCTGCCTGTCTGTCTGTGTGTCTCTCTCTCTCTATCGTGCAACATTGACGAATGTTCTCACATCTTCCATCTCTCATGTGCTGTAGCCGAGAGCCAATCCCACCAACACCAAGGTCAACAGCGACGGCTTCCCGATACCCGAACGTCACAAGAGCTGGTCTCTGTGCTAACACGACACTCGTCGGTGCCGTGGACCGTAAACATCAATCGAATGATAAAAAAGAAACTGCTCCAAATCTGAAAAGGCCATCACGTATCATCCAACAGAACTGCTGAGCAAACATTACCGTACTTACCAATATCCCAGGCCTTGATCACGGAGCCCATTCCGATTTGAAAGGTGAAGGGCTTTCCCCTGTTCGAAGCCAAGATGGTGGTTCGAGAGGATCTTTAGAACAGGGCGGGGGGAGGCTACAAAGGGGGGGGTCTAATTGATCGTGGGATTCACTATTTGTTATTTCACCTTCCAACGTCGCCGCAATCAATTGGATCACTTCCGCACGAACTCAATACGAGCAACTCCCGAGGATCGTCGATTTCTCTACAGGCGCGACGACATTTTTTCTCTGCACGATACCTCAGAGAATCAGCAGGGATCCATCCTAACACCTGCTACGCCTGTGTGTCGCGCAGAGGTCTGAGCTGTAGTAGGAATCCAGGCTCCAAAGAAGGGTTCAAGCCAGGAGCTATCGCGCATACAACTAGTGGGTACGATGGCAGGCATGTCGTGTTCCCGCGAAAAAAATGTATGGACTCGCCCACACCCCCAACAGAAATGCCACCAAGCGTCCCAAGCACAAAGAGGCGCTAGATCCAACAATAGCTAGTAGAACACCCACAAGATTGTGTCCACAACGCCCCCAAGGCAGACGTCATGAAGACAAACCTGCAGGGAGGAGTGCACACCGCACCAGTATGGCGCGTCTTCGGCAACAAGAAGACCCTTATCCTAGGGCATGCCTCGTACCTTGGAACGTCCGCGCTCGAGCGCGGACGTTTGGAACATCCCCGGAGTGTTGTCTTTGTCAATGATTCGCAGACATCCAGGATGTCTTCACTACCGAACGGCTGCTTCTTACTGTGTGTCCCGTCGCCGTGCTATAATAGTGCTATCAAAAACATGAGCGCATCCTATCCTCTTCCTGTTCGGGGATCAAAGGCAGTAGGACAGACAGCAGGCTCGTTTACCTGTCTCGTGAAGAGTCGAACTTTTCGCCGCTCTCGATGGTACCCGTGTAGTGGGCAGACACCTCATACTCCGGGGGAGGGTTGCCGCGCTCATCATCACCAGTCTCCAGGATCTGTTTAGCGCGGCGGCGGCGGCGGGGTAGAACCAGAGCGGCGCCGGGTTAAGAGCAAGGGTTGCGTAGCAAGAGAGCGCGTGTTCGCCATGCGCATCAAGCACGGACTCAGTGAGCGACTTACAGCATCTTGCGTTCTTCACCCAAGTACATGGCAGCAGTGCTGGCGTAAAGGGAGAGCCGCCGTGAGGTAGCGACCAGCCTTGGGCAATGTTGTAGGATACAGTATCTCCGTCGCAAAAAAATCAGGGGGGGGGGAGCATGGCCGGTGCGTGGCACATGTTGTTCCGTCGACAGCTCACGATAGGTGGGGAACGCGCGCTAACGGTTTGACACTTCTTCCTGTCGGCAATTCACGAATTCTACAGGGCTTCCTCGGTGAAACTACCACAAGCAAAATTGTAGCTCTCGGAGATCAGCAACGGTACATTCTCGAAGAGGGTTCTCTCCACTGTCTAGCTGCTGCCACGGGGCACACACACGGGCACAGACCCAAAAGACGCATGTATGCCTATTTTCGGGATTCACAAGAATTCGACATGTTGCAGTCGGTCATAGTCGGTAGCTCATAGTTCCTCGCCCAACAACGCTTGAGTCGCCGCGGGACAGCACCCGTTACAGAACCACCCCCCCACTTCTGCTGCTGTTGCCGTTGCACAGCTGCAGGACTGTGTATACGTACATTTCCTGAGGGATGAGGGTCTATCCTGTAGTGCTTGGGAACGGTGCCACTGGTAATTGTCCAAAAATACTGTTCAACATGCAACAACAGCCTGAGAGACATTAAACCTCCCATAAATTTACGCGCTTAGTCAAAAAGGTTGAGCAGAACTCATTTGTTCAGTTTTTTTTCTTCAAGAGTGGGGTTAAATAACGGCTGGGATACATTCGTATCTTCCCAAAACCATCAGCGTATGGTCTGCACCCGTAGGTTTTACGTGTCTGAGGCTCCTGGGCCCTGCGGTCATGGCGTGTGTTCCTACACCGGCAAACATCTCCTTTTTTTTCGTCTTCTGCCCCCCGTCTCTCCTATGCGTCCCGTACGGCTAGCACCCACGCACGCCACCCAGCTGCACACGCACTATGCAGATACACAACATAGCTGACACCCCACGAACAACTATTCGGGTACCGCGCGCTGGAGCATGACATAGGCTGACCATGTGCTCTTCGACACCCGCGGCGGGAGAGGGAAGTAGGCAGGGCCAAAAGACTGGAGGAGCGGGTTGGTAGGTCTGAGGTGGAAACCAGGGTGGTGAGCAGGGTTTGCTGTGTACGGCAGCCCATGTGCAATATGTTTAGCTCCTTCTCGGAACACCCCGTGGTCCAAGAGACCCCGCTTTCCCTTCGTACGAGCTCCGAGCTGCGATCGTATTGATCGCGGCGTGGCTGGCGAAGTGCGGACGGGAGGGGCACCAGGTCGGGAATGATGGCAAACATCCCTTCCTGCTTCCTCCTCCGCGCCTGCATGCATACTTCTCGTTGCCTCACTTTTGGTGCAATCAACAATCAATCTGGTGATCGACAGCTGCTGTTTCTTGGCCGTGTACAGGATATGTTTTTCTCTAATGTTAAAATCGACAGCTGTTACTTGGCCGTGCACGGAACAAGGTACCTGGTGACCTGCGGGTAGGTTAGGTGTACACACTTGCTACGATGGTTTTTCTCCAATGTTAAATCGACACATGTTACTTGGCCGTGCACATGATATGTTTTTCTCTAATGTTAAAATCGACAGCTGTTACTTGGCCGTGCACGGAACAAGGTACTTGGTGACCTGCGGGTAGGTTAGGTGTACACACTTGCCACGATGGTTTTTCTCCAATGTTAAATCGACAGCTGTTACTTGGCCGTGCACGGGACAAGGTACCTGGTGACCCGCGGGTAGGTTTACACACTTGCTACGATGGTTTACTCTAATGCTAATCGGCTGGTTGTTCTTCCAGCCTGCTGTGTGAAGATCACGTCTTCACTTGACACCCAAGGGAAAGCAGTCGTCTCATTGGCTGCTCCCAGCAATTGTTCTGGCAGTTGCTGAGCAATTCCCTCCCATGACACGCATGTGCATAATTACATGTACACCCAACGAGGTCTTCAACATGGCCGGTACACCGTACACCGCCATACTTATTAATACGCGGATATGCATATAGATCACGCAACGGTCGAAAAAAAGACCTTCCGCCGCCAAAACTAGTAAAATCGTGGTACTGCTGTATACCACGTAGTTGTAGGGGGTCGTCCCCAAGTCGGCCTCGCTGGTCCGTACAACTGCGCGCCACGCTCGAACATCAACTCTTTGCTACCTTGAACAGAACTACCACCTTCACAAACGGACCAGACTGCAGAGCCTCTTGAGCCTCTTGAGCCTCTTGCTCGAAAAGCGCACACTCTTGACACATGTGTTCAACACCGAGATGCTGCGTTGCAGCATTCGGCGGTCTACAACTACGGAGAGACAGAAAGGGAAGCCTAGAGCCTAGAGCCGCTCCCTTGCGGGAAAGGCAAAGGGGCGAGGGAGGGGAGTCATAGCTCCCTGAATGCAGGGATCTGAGTATGTCTAGACAGGAACCCCTGCTTTAGTCGAAGAGAGACTCGAGTCCTCCGGACGGTCCCTCTCGTGCGATACATGTTCTTAGTGAATTAATGAACGGAATGTTTTCGCCAACAGCAGGCACAAATGCTTGCTCCTGATGTCCCTTGCAACCAGTGGGCTGGAAAAACACTTGGGGGCGACAGCTGAGAGGAGCTACCGGTACATTTGGTCTCAGGGACCTGGAGTGCGCGATCTTGGAAGCGCTCGATGGGATCTAGAAAAACGGGATCTAATCTGTAGAAGAACAGCAAAGAAGGAGCGGTGCACCCATGGTGAAGATATGCAAGGGTGAACGCGGATGCTTCGCGATCAAACCCAGCAACGAAAATCGCGTGGAAAGAGGGCCAGGGGCAGCATATTACCCTCCTGCGGAGGAGAGACAGGCAACTCTTGATTATTGTGTGCCGCCTGCTGGTGAGGGAGGCCACGCAATGGCCGCGGACAACACAATCCACACACTCCGTCGGCGCGCGTGCTGATGAAAGCCGCACCTTTTTGAGCACGCCCCCATCGCCGGACAAGTCCAGCCATGCCGTCTCCCCTTCGGCAGCGCTAGGATCCATACTTCTTCGAGTGTTCTCGGGAGAGGTGTGCGTGCAGTGGTGTGCGAGCAAGCTAAGCACCGGCAATCAATCGGAGAGCATGGCGGGAGCCAGAGCGGGGGGGGAGGGGGCTCCGCGATGACATCGGACAGAACGCGGATAATTCTGCGGGCCATCAGCAAGACGTGTGACAAGTTGGACGTGACACAGGACAGAGAACAGAGAGTGACACAGAAAAGGCGCACGTGGGACAACACGAATTGTATGCATATGCAGCATTTTCCAAGACGCACACGCGACATTTTCCAGACAAACAAGCTCGGGGCATGGGCAACTCTGTATTTAAGTATGGGCATTTACCATTTATTACCTGGAACGCCGAGCGCCGAGACGCGGGTAGTCTTTCTTTCATATGAATCCAGCTGGTGTTATTCCGTAAGACGCACACACAACATTTCCCTAATGATGCATCCATGGATACCGCGCTCTAAAACTATATGCACAGGCACGCCGGGGGTGCTATCTGTACCTCCATTGATTTGCCGGGGTCAACAATGGCGTCAAGACAAACAACACAACACTTTGGTGCACCAGCAACACAAACACATCTCGTCACGACTACTGTACGCGAGCTTCCAAAACAAAAACACATCTGTGTGTGCATCCTTCAATCTCTTTTGGACAGTTTGCAGGTTATTTGTTAGTTGGAGTGTTATTCTAGCAGCGCCCGGTGCGGCACAACAGACATGTATTCCTCGTCCGATGCTACATAGATATTTAGCCGCACATGGCGTATCTACAAAAACTCACGATCCATCCGCCTCCGCATACACACCCCGGCGATCATGGGCACCGATCACTCTAAGATGGCACCGCGTACTGCCGCAAGTGACTGGCCGATTTCTCTTTGGTGAAGGCAGCGGTACCCGACTACATTTACTCCCAAGAACAGAGTACCGCACAAGTGCAACACCGAACCACCACAATGCCTGCTTTTTGTTCTTCTCCTTTGCAAACTTGTACTTGGCGCATGAGCACAGACCCTGGCTCCAGTGGCACCAAGGCGACCAGAGCGGAAACGAAGGACAATTGGTTGTCTCTGGCCACTGTTGTGCGTAGCTCGACGCGACAAACGTTTAAAGACTCCTTCAAGAATGCCTCGAAGAAAGCAAGACCACGTCTCAACCTTCGGCTGGAGCCACATTGAGCTTCTCCAGCCCACAAGCCCTCCCCAGCCTACCTACGTGAGCTGAGCTCGATGTATGTATTCGCTCGCCCCCAGTTCGGAGTTCGGACTACACCCCGAGCACCGCAGATCCGGCGCCACAAACACCACAACAAAAAATATCGCAGAATTTGCAAGTAAATCCTTCCCTTGCCACCCCTCTGCCTTTCACGATTTTCCCGCTTGGGACCCCTTGCCCCCTCCTCTCTTTCGCGTACGTGTCACACGGAACAATCACGTCACAACAGCAACGTGCCCTCTAGGTGAAGGGGAGAAGCGAGCCAGCCTGAATCAGTCCATCCTGAAGTTGTTGGTCGGGAGCATCCCAGTGTGGGCTAGGCTAGACATCTTGTAATACTCGTTCCGAGTGAGGAACAACCACGACAGCACCGACAGGCCAAGCGACTGCGCCAGCAAGCTTCCCACTGCAACCACCTGGGCGACGATGGCGTTCGGCGGCGGAACGTTCGTGGAGGGGTCGAACGGTGGACTCGGGAAAACAACCAATATCCCAACATAGAATGGATTCAATAAATTGCACACGGGCGAGAAAATCCCAGACGACGACATCAAGAGTGAACGCGACAAACATCAATGGGCAACAACCAAGGCGGTCGATATACCGGGGGGTTGGGTGACACAAAACGGTACGCAACGGAACTGACCCCGAGGCCCCACGCTGATTGGTCAAGACAACCCCATGCCGTTTTGGGGCGGCTCAAGCGGAGAGCACCGCAACCGGGCTTCTCGGGTCGGCTTTCACCGGTTTCTGGGGCCCTGGTCACCGTTTATTGACCCCAAGAAGAACAGGGGTTACAAGTTACAAGGCATCAGCTTGCAATTTCACGGAGTAACAAAACTACAACAGCATCAGCGCAACGTACAGCAGCGAGCACAGGAGGCGTGACACCATTGCGTATGCATACTACTGGCACCGACACTTCTGTTCAGTTGTGTTTAACCCAACAAATGGCTAAGATGTGAATAGGAGAAAAGGCGTTCGTAACGCTAGCCCCCAACCCAAACCTGGTGTTACAACCAAGGTTTATATCCTCGCAAAGACGGTGTGTGTCCACCGGTCTCACCGGTTCCTGTACGTACTCCGCGCAGATCATCGCCACGAGCACCAGCACCGGCATCGCCGCGAACCACAGGCTGCCCAGCACGACCAGGCGGCCGATGAAACCCCTTCTGACCGAGTTCTGCTCGGCCTCGAAGGTCTTCAAGGCCCCCAACAGGAAAACGCCCAGCAGGGCAAGGCGCACGAGCACCAAGAAATAAGCCGGCGCGGAGTCCAGCGAGTGGGACTTCGCGTGGTGGTCATCGCTCATCCTGGATGGAAAGTCATGGTTCGAGGAAGGAGCAGGAACGAAGATGGAGGGGGGCTCTGCGTCTGGGTACCAAGATGGGGTGTGGACGCGTGAAGATCGATACACCACCGCTGTGTGTTTTCGCTATAACACGAAACACATCCACACGTCGCCAGATTTGATTCACCCCCGTGCGTTGGAAGCACATGGAGTACGCAAGCACCGGGGTAGGCAACTCAAGAGAAGACAGATGCATGAAGTATTTATCGATTTCATCAGAGATTTTGGGGAGGGGTGTTCGCACTCCGACCGCCGCGGCGGCAACAGCAGCCGCAGCAGCAGCAAAAACTTGGTTCGATAGGTACCCGCAGTTCTTATAGCGATGGAGGCAGCTTGGGCGAGGCCCGAAAGTAACTGCACAGGCAGCGTGATCTTGCTGGAGGCTATCGTACGCGACGAACAAATTCCTGCTGCACATAATACCAGTATAGTTTACGTTTGCGCGCATCTTGCCCGCTGGAAGACTCCACGGACACAAATCTTCTGTGACGGCCGCAATTCCACACGTGAAACGTCCCTGAAGAAGGGTACGTACAATAGCACGCTCAACCGCCGCGGCTTGGAACCGTTTGCCGAGCATCCTAGTAGCAGCAATGAACGACCACAACTCGTAGTTCTTACTACTGTACACGCACCGCTTCGCGCGAACACAGAACAAAGATGGCTAGCACACGGGCGAGAAACTCTCGGCGAAAAAAATTCGGATCTTGCAGAGGAATCCACCAGACCGGGAAACTATACAAAAAGACATGCACGTACCTCCCGAGGATGACGAACATGAGATGCAGGAAACCCAGGCACCCAGCCAACAGATACACGATGCTCTGCGTCGGTGTGTCGAGAGGGAGGGCGCGGTGCGAGGAAAGCGTAAGGACCGTGAGGTTTAAGGTAGACACTCCACGCCCACCTATTTAGCACGCTTGTAGATGAAGTACCATCAACAACACTCCCCAATGAAAACGTACAGGACACCCCACGTCTGCTGTGCATGGGTATCCGAACAAAAAGGCTGTTGCACACAACGGCAATACTAAAAGCACTAGTCTACAACACGAATGAACATCTTCATGCTGACATGGGTTTAAGATCGTGGTTCACCTTATCATCCGGGACGTACTTCTGCACCGCTCTCGAAGAGAGCGTCCACCCATACGCCAGCCCGACCAGAACGTAGGACACCAACAGCTGCCCGCCCCAGTGGAGCACCTCCCCCCCCACATCCAGCAGAACGTACCCAGTCCCATTGGCTGCACAACACGACACGGCAGAGCATTGGTTGGCATGATGACGTGTTCGCGAAATCACGGGAGGCCAGACAACGTGTGCACGACATCGTGAGAGGCGAGGCAGCGTACGCAGAAAATCGGGAGGTTGTAAAATGGCGGCGGGCTCTAGGGTGGGAAACTGGCCTAGTCAGACTTCACGCGTCCCAATGCGGACCAACGACAGGGCCGCGCTCTAGATTTAGAAGCCACGCGTGGCAACTGACAGCCGAAATCTCGTGTGTTCTGCTTCTTCTGGATGCTGGTGTTGTAGCTGTCTCTTGTTGATTAATTCAACGACTTTTCGCGGATCTAGCCAGTTGGCCGTTCCACCGTGCTCACAGATTCCCACAAAACACCGACGGAACTCAAATGTGTTTGTGGCTTCAAAAGGTCGTCCGGTTGGAAGGCCGCGGTGTCACGGAAACAGCCCCGACATCGGCGGAGATCAAGGGGGACCCGGTGTAACCATTAAGGGTGTGAACCATGAACATCTGATGCTGTTCCGTTAACAAAAATTGCCATTCCCATGGACAACCCAACATGACGCCCTGGTCGACCAAGCCAAAAACCAAACCCACCCGCGAAGGACCTCAGGTGCAAGGTGTGCACGAGCAGAAACACCCAGTGCATGCAGAGCGCCGCGAGCATGAACTGCAGGGTAGGGTGCATCCCCCCGCCTTCCCTCCTACGCTTCACGAACAGGTTACCGATGATGGCGGCCGCTGCCGTGAACGCCATGAGCATCAAGGGGATGACCTTGGTGGTTAGCTTGTCCTCGTATGAGATATGGGAGCCCCCTTGCTGCGTAAAGGAGGCTGACATCTGCACCACATTGAGAGGTACGCAGGGAACGGCGTCTGTTGAGCAAATGATGCAGCTTGTCAATGCACGTACGTAAAAGTATGGCACGCTTCAAGCGTAGTGAGACGAGATCAAAGCTGAAGGTACCAGACTTAGATCACGTCGAGAATGCTGCTATCGGGGCGACACACAACACGACAAACGTATGTACACGTATACGCAGTAAGATGCCACCGCAGTCGATTGTAACCCAGTATTTCCTGATCTCGGACACACAGTCATTATCCACCTGGAGAGCAAGGTTTGCCACTATTGATACGGCTCAAACCGTGAAAGAAGAAAAGACATAACAGACCACGCCTCATGTACAGAACTCGATCTCTCGCCACAACACTTTGTCATACCGTAATAAACCACCTATGAAGATCTACAAGAAACAAAAAAAAACGCACCTCTATTCTCGTGCGCTTCGGAGGGCTGCCTCGTGCATTGCAGTGAGACACCACCAGGTACCAGTTGTGCGGTCGGACATTCTGCGCAAGCACGAGCGGCGTGGAACAGGAGGGGGCGGCAGTAACCATGCCGCTTCAGGTTGCAATAAAGGTTGGTCCCTACTCGGAAACCTCTGCAAAGCACCCAGGGTCTCCAACACCACAACACCCTGGCCGGAACATGCAGAGAAATATCGGTGCTGGATCCCTGAGTCTCCAACATGTGCTTGTGTACAGAGGGTTTTCGGCGCGGGCCACCGGCCAAAATGAGCCGTTCTAAGGCAAATGTTACTCTGTTGAGCCGCTAAACGCGAGTGTTTTGAGATGTAAGGCAGACAGGCGGAAAGACACGATTCGGAGGTGCGCTGTTTGAGCTTGTGAGAAGGGCTGAGAGGCCTAAGTAATGCTGCTAGTGCTTCGCGCCAACGCCCAAATCGAGTTCTTCCAACGTAAAGGACAGCTGAGTTTGGATGTGCGTGAGAAAGAGAGGAATAGAGAGAGAGACAGAGAGAGAGAGAGAAAACGAGAGATGGAGATAGATATAGATATAGATAGAGACATAGAGAGAGAGATACAGATGGACAGACAGACAGACGGCGGCGGGACGACTACTCGACACAAGTCGGATTTCCGGGAAGAAAATAAGAGGAAATTTACGCTGAGCTGTCAGGGCTCCAGGCAAAATACTCCCGCAGCAAAGTTAGGCCTTGTACAAATCTGTTCGGGTGTGTGTACAGTATCCGTCCTGTGGTTGCCTGGCTACGTACGGGGTACACTGCATAGACCTTGGAAGACAGGCCTGTTTCTCGTATTCAGCCGAAACATCAGAGGACCTCCACCTTCACCGATTCGGCGCTTGATGGCTGCGGAAGCATGCAATCCGTTGTGTTCATGCACACATAGCATGAACAGGTGAATCTACATTATTGAACGTTGTCATGATCATGTAGTGTATGGTCTTGTACGATGAAAAACGATACTATTCGCATTGGTATTTTGTTTTTTGTTGCTGAGATCGATGTCCCAGGGAGGAAAAAATCTAGTATATTAGATGAGTCCTTTCACTCACTCGTTCGTACCTTTTTAGGGTAAGTAAGCCTGCGACCACGCGAATCGACCGCGTCAAGTGTTGGATCAGTACGGACATATGAAGGTTGGGTAGAGAGAGATCGAAACGGTTTTTAATGTGAAGACAACAACAACAACAACAACCAACGTAACTTATGCTCCATCTAGAGGGAAGGTCTGGATGCCTGAATGCAAAACTTGTGTAAAGTTCCAAGAGGGAAGACTTCTGTTGTTAACGTAATACAACCCATCCATCTATCCTCTATCCGCGTATTTCGTTCTATTGGTTTTAGTTCTAATACAATACTGCTGTATCGAATTATCGCGGATGGACTGACCAATCCGGGTCCTCTTCATGTCCCTATGATTGATTATTTGTGTGCCTTGTTGGTCTGTGACCGCGGAAGGCGGCTGCTTCCGTCGGACCGGTGCGTGTGTTCGCAGGTACTGAGCCGCGACCTGAAGACAACGTTCACGAGAAGTATCTAGCATACGGCTGCCATCTATCGTACTGCTGTGGTGAAAAGTGATTCACAAAGGCAGCAGCAGCGGGGCTGGCGAGCTGATCTTGCACAATGTGAAGACGGTGTGACCGTGCAAGATAAGCACGCCAGCCCCGCTGCTGCTGCTGCTGCTGATGCTGCTGCTGATGCTGCTACTGCTGTTGCTGGACCCGGCCCCGGCTTGTTGGGAGTGGAGGCGAGGACGCAGAGAGGCGTCGGCAGTTGCAGTCAGGGCGCCGCTCTTCAAGATGCCGCCCCCACAACAAAGGAGCCAAAAGCTGAAATCAGACCGCAGATATTGGACGAGTGCCGCAGCAGCAGCAGCAGCAGCAGCTCGTGCTCCTACCCGTGTGATCCTATCTCTTGTGTCTAGCTTGTGCCGATCAAAGATAGCTCACTCGAGTGCTTACCTGTCTGATCGTGGTTCCAAACACGGCATCGCCGTCCTTGGTTGCTTCCGGTTCCAGTGGTACTAGCCACCGATTGAGCCGATCCCGCACCATACACCTCTCCTCCGCTAGGAAATCTGGCCAATCCTCGTCTAGGATAGCGATCATCTTAGTGCCCTCCGGCACGCCTCCCAGACTTCCTTGCGGGAAGGTCACATCGATCTGCGAAGTGACACACGACATGAGCGGCAGGTCGGTATTGGCCCTTCCCCACAAGTGTTAATGAAACGAAGATACCCCTCTACAGCAGTACCTCGATACCACATATGCATAGTACGACGGGCACATCCGCGGGGAAGTCAGCAAGTTGTACTAAGGACTTCTTTACGGCGCCTCGGGAAACAGGCGTACTCGACAAATGAGCCGTTTGGCATTACAGCGCGTAGTTTGACGTTCCTCGGGAAACGGAAATATGCCGTTTGCGGGCCATTCTGGTGATTGACCTTAGGCTAGGCGTCCCAAGGTCTACACGCTACCACTTTGAGTCATTCTGCTGTGCCCGAAGTGAGAGAACCCTGAGTAGCATCGCGCCAGCAGACAGAGCTTTACGAGGCAGCAGAGGGGTGGGGGTGGTCTCCTGGTCGTGCTGAACGAGCTTGTACTGCAGCCAAAACATGGTAGCGTGTCTCACCCTGCCGGTGCCAATGTCGAAAGCGAACGAAGTTAGAGCCATCCAAGGCTTTGACGCCGACAATCTTGCGCTCCCTCTCCATAACTTCGCCTCGGAGCACCAGCAGCAGCAGAAGACAACCGCTAGAAAGACCTGGTATGGACGCCTCAACGACATCATCATCATCGTCCTCCCGGGGGGGGTCGCTTCCTATCGTCTTGGCTTCGCTCTCCCTGCTGTAAAAGCCTGCAACAGCAGTAGTTCTGTAACAATCCCCTCGACAACTTGACAGAATACTTTTGTTCTCAGTCTCCGGGGGGCGCGCGCCAGCTCCTCGGTGTATCCAGACAGAGCAGAGGCAAGGAAGAGACACCTCTTGCCAAAAATAGACCTGCTGCCGGTCGATGCAAGATGCAAGAGATTGAGAGATCAGTCGAGGGGGCACGCGATGATGACAACAACATTTCGCCCCCCCGTGGTAAATCTCGACACTTGCGCTATCTCTGGGGCCTCGAAGCCCTCTCTCTCCACGAACGCCCAGACGAAAGCTCCGGCAAAAGGAACCACACACGCAAGCACGATTCCAAAGGTGAGCCCGAAAGGCCTAGTCGTAGTTTGTCGTGTGGTGTGAATGTTTCGATGCACGAGTCTCCAAACGCAATCTTCCTGGGCCCGTCGTTCTACCACCACGCCCTCGGCGAAACCCCTCCGTTTTCCACGTGATATTTTGTACTACAAACGTCGTGTGTGGGCCCCCATGGGGGGTGGGGCAAGGCAACAGCAGCAGCAGCAGCAGCAGCAGCAGACCGAGGGGAGAAAACTTTTCCAAACTGCGCCTTCACTGTGCTGGCTTTTCTCTGAACGACGGTTGTCCGACCTGTGCCGAGGAGAACCACGCGCACTGCTGTGGCCACCCTCACACAGAACGTCACCTCCACCTCGCCCCGCTTTAAAAAACCGCTCTCCCACATCTTCGAGAAGCACTTGCGCCATGTTGCCCGCTCTCCTTGGCGCCTTGTTTCCCAGGCTGGGCCTGCCGTCCGTTTTCACAGCGGCCGCAACAGGAGGTGTCAACGATGTTAGCTCAACTCTTAGGCATGGGCAGAAAGAAGGAGAAGGAGAAGGACAGCTCAAAAGACAGCAGCCACGGCACCAGCAGCACTGCTGTCACAGCAGCAGACGGCAAGCGGCGAGAGAAGGGCAGCGAGGAGCACGAGCTAGGAGTCGCTGCGGCGGACGGAGCCCTTTCACCGGGTGAGACATGTCATCATCTATAGGCATCGCAGACGCGAGATCGAAAACATCCGAGCCAAAGTCTCGCGCTTTCCACCGTTCCATGTCCGGAGATTTCGAAAACGCCCAACGATATCGCATTGGCTACTGATACATAACTGCTGTGGCCAACACAGCAGTAGTACGAGCCTGCACGCGGCAGCGGCATCCGCGACGCCAGCGTCAAAGCTGACAACGGCCGGTGTTGTGATTGGTTGGCGAGGGACAACCCCTCCGCGGGATACCTGGGGCTCCGTTTGTGATGGCTTTTTGCCCTAGTTTATGTTATTTGGAGGGAAAATAACCGTCTGACACGACCTATTGATGTATACAGCCCGCAATAGTTCCCGTTAGGATCGCTGGGACCTGTGCAAACGAACGATGCACTAAGGTGGGTACAGGTATTGCCTCTCTCGTTACCATGGTGCCGTGTCTTCTTTTGCTTTGCTCGAGTGTGAGGACAGCAGGCTGACATGACCTGGCTGCGCTCGCACCCATACACACCCCTCTTCAACTCTGTCTACCTCTACGTCCTCCTCGTTGCTGTTGCCTATATTACCCCGCAGGCACCGCCGTTGCCGCCGCCACAGCCGTAGATGTAGAAAAGGCCGCAATGGTGGGTCAAACACCGGGAGCGGCTCATTCACTCCTGCCCCCATCCGCACCCACGTTGCCGCATTACACCACACCCAACTCGCGTGCCGCAGCGGGAGGCGCCAAGGCTATCACAACAGCCGCGGTCGGCAGATGCCAAGAGGAATCGAGCCGCGAAGCAGCCGGCGTTGCTGCTACTACGGCTGCAGCCACCGGGACGGCGGCGGCGGCTGGACAGGGAGAGAGCGGTGCGTTGGTGGCTAGCGGGAGATCGCTGGCGCCCTCGCCGCCTGTGGGGCCTGCGGCGTTTGCGAGCCCGGCGGCGCCCTCGGCCTTGGTGCCGCAGCCGCTAGGACAGAAGGTGCGTCGAAGTGGCGAGTGTAGGCTTGTGCATGTTTTTCAGATCGTTACCTTACATATATATGCGTATGTCGTCTTCGTTGTACATGTATAGTTCGGCGACTGGGTGCTCCGGCTAGTATACAGCAGTACTGCTGTGTTACGGCCTGCCTGGTGTGCTTCGTCTCAAGTGGAAGCCTCAACGCGGGTATGTATGTGGCGAAGCACATTGTGGAGAGGTCTTAACATGAATGTTCACACCATATGGATCTTGTGAACGCAAGGGGTCAGGTGCTAGTTCTCTGGGTGTGTGCGAGTACGAGCGGGTGATTGGGTGGCTATTCGGGTTTCTATTGCTATTGCTACCTTTCTTTGTTTGTCCGGCACTTGTGGTGCACGCAAGCCCGAAGGCACAGAAGCACAGCCCCAGCGACGTTCCGCCTTTGCTGCGCGAGCATATGCGTGTCTGCATAGGTCGCGGTGGTCCGCGTACGTGCGTACAGCACTGCTGTCGCGTTGGTTCGGAAAAGAAGAGCGTCTACACGATGTCGTGCGGATGTTTGTTGTTTGCTCGCATTGTTGTTTATTTATGCATATCCAACACGCCTTCAAGGAGGCATGTCCGCGTCGTCTAAGTGTGTTTCATCCTCAGCATTGTACATTTTGTGCATGTTGTGTTGGCAAAGATGATTATTAATAGTAGGCGTTGTTGTTTTCTTTGTTCCGCCGCAAGGTTTTTGATTGGTGCATGATTCAATATTCCCCATTCCCTGCAGCACGGTTTTGCTCGAGCACTACGTATGCAGCAGTAGTACAATACCACATGGTGCTCCTGCGCTCAGCAGCAGTTGCCTTTCTTTTAGGGATCGATAGACTATTGTTCGCATGGCTGCTGAAGCAATGGCTACCTTTTTGGACTTGTGTTCATGCCACAACCTTGTCGGGTAGTTGGTTTGCGACCACAGAAGCCGTCCGCATCAGTAGGACCAGTACTATACTATACTATACGGGCATTGGAAAGTACTCAGCGGAGACCGGAACGGTTTTTTAGTGTCAAGACAACAACAACAGCAGCAGCAACGGAAGAGCAACCGATGAGTGTGTGGAGGAGGTGAGCAACGTAAACCGATTGGGCTCTGACGGCGTCCACATAATATCTTGTTTTGTGTTGTTCACTGAACCGTTTGGTTTGTAATGTTTTCTGGCCCGCCTTGCTTCCACCAGGCGTTTTCCAGCGAGGCGGCGGCGGTGGAGCGCGGGTTGCACATCCAGCTTGGTGACACCGGCGCGAAGACGGAATCACAGCTTGGGGGGCAGCAGTTAGAAGCGGCGAAAAGGCTGCGGCACCTGCTGAGCACAAATAGGTGATGACAGGGGGAGGGAAATGGCTACTGCCGCTGTTTGTCTCGCGTGTCGAATGAACGGCGGCGTGTATGTCCTATCTGATGTCAACGCACGCGACGCGGCGGGTGCGTTGTGATTTGTTGGGCGTGCAACGGGGGTGAGAGTTTGACCGGTGAAAAGCTAATGAGTAAGTTGCAGCGGAGATGACCATGGAGGTCCCCTTGCTGGTAAAATAGCATGACTCCGTTTCTACATTCGAGCAAGTCCGGACGGCAGCACACACTTGCTCGGTTGCCTTGACTTTCGAAATTGAATGCGCTGCTTCGAAAAGGGATTCTTCTTTCGCCTATATTAGCGTGCACTGCCGAACACTTGCGTCCCCAACAGATGTCCGCGTACTGCTGTATTTGTGTACCCCCCGCCATTAGCGGGACTATACTAACGTCTTAAATGCTTTCACCACCGGCTGCTGCCGTTTTGAGTCGTAACAGGAGCAGCGGGCCCGCTTGTCGTTAGGCCGAACTGCTGCCTGCCTTTGTATACGGATCGATCCCGTGTACTGCTGTTCGTTTCGACGATGAAACGGCGTGATGGCACACAGTAGTTGATACAATGACGCGGGGTGACGCTGATTCTCCCTCGCAACGTGGCCATAACTCACTCTTTGCTGTAACACGTGTACCCTGCTGTTGGCGCGTCTGACAACACACAGAGAGAGAATGGTCCAGGAGATGCTTAGCCGAGGCTGGGTGCCTCTGCTGCTGAGATGGTTGGGGCTTGTGCACCGGCCGAGTCTGCAGGTGGAAGCATTGTCGGCGCTGACGACCGTGGCACAGACCACGACAGAGCACACTCCTCTGCTCCTCAAGGTAAAAAAAGAGGAAAGGAACGCTACACGCGGGTGCGTTTTGTTTCCTTCTTACCAATAATCGCATCGAACTCGTCTACATGCACAGATAAAGGAGTCTCCGAGAGCGGAGCAATTGATTGGTAGTGGTCCGTGACCAACGTGTGTTTGTTGTACTACTATAGTCCCACGTTATTCTGTTTTTCGATCAGCCATAGCTCGCAGCTAGTCTGCCTGTTGGGCAGTTTTGCCTCTTCAACTGAAGAGCGCATCATCCGGAGCCGTGCCCACTACTGTAGTACTTTTGATCCCCCCGCGGTGCATGCTTCGTTTCATTGTGAATGCGAGAAAAGATTCAGCAGTTCCTTCCCGCAAGCTTGCGTTGCGGTATCTTCTTTGGCCCTGCGTGCCGCTGTGACGCTTCAGCACAAATTGATTGCCACGCTTTTTGGCAGCGTATTCTTCTCAACATGCATGTCGCACGCGCTTTGCGGTGCGCAAGCTACGTACGCTCGAAACTCTCGTTGCCACAATCGCGTTCTCCAAACAAGAAACCTTTGCCCGCGCTCGTCTTTGTGACGTCAAGATATGCACCTCATGGTGACACTCAAGCTTTTACCGTCGTGACATCTATTACGCTCGCTGTGCTCAAGAGTCGTGGCTGGGAGAAAGAGACGACGTTTTTTCACAAAATCCTCGTCCCGGCGTTGAACTAGAGCCAAGGGCGCACACCTCAAATCGCTCACACGACGGCTTACGTTCGAAACTCTTGGAACAATGAAAAAACAGCATGGAGCCGTCGGCACTCTGGTGAACTTGCTGAAAAGTCCTAGCTTGGAGATGGTGGAGCAGGCGATGTGGGTGCTAGGCAAGTTAGCGCAGGATGGACAGGACGGGACGACTGCTAGAGACGCGGTGCTTCAGGCTGGAGTCTTGGGGTGAGAAGAAAGAGCCACAAGCTCGCTTGGAAAAACAGTCTGGTTGCAATATTTTTCTTGCAGCAAGGTTGAGTGGCATAGACTTCGACGAGCATACAAATAGTCCGATAATAGGGCGAGAAGAAATAAGCGCCAACCTCGCTTATTTAACAACCCTGCTGCTACTTTTTTCTGTGGAGCCTTTTTTGTGCAGCAAGGTTACATGTGCGTGGTTTAGAAATCGTACAGATAGGAGAGGCAACATCTACGATACCTAGGATGGATACATGCACGTTTTTTGTAGTTTTTTGCAGTCCCCCTCCCCTTTTCTCACTTTTGGGCCTCGCTTGTTCCTATCTTGCTATTGGTTATAGTGTGGTCGGCGGGTGTGCGGGATGTTGTTTCCGAGGGTCCCGTTTGACGTCGGCTTAGACATTGAATGTGCGGGCTGCACTTCCTCTCTTGTCCCTCTTCTGCAAGTGATTTCGTACCTTGCATCCGTTGTTGCCACACGAACACACACACTAAGACTGACGTATTTTCATTGGTCAGCCGGTTAGCGCGGTCGATGCTAATAATAAAAGAAAACACGCTCTCACACATGCAGGCCGCTGGTGCGGTGCCTGGAGCAGCATCAGACTTTGCTCAGCCTCCAGCGTATCGGAGCGTGGTCGCTGTTTAACCTCTTGGACGGGCAGCCCCGGCCCACTGTGGATGTCGCGACAGTCAACATGGTGAGTGAGCGAGCACGATAGAAGGAAGGTACGCGGGGACTCCTGTATGGCCTTGCTTCTGTGTGGCCCCGGCTGATGCGTTCAGAAAGTACACCGAACAGTGTATTGGTAAGAAACTGACAACCCAGAAAAAGTGTGGTGCCAACACACATGAACGCATCAACTGGAATAAGTTGTGCAGACTGTTGTGGTTTGCGATATTTGGTAGACCACCGGGCATGAAGGAAACTGCTGTTGCCGGGACAGTAGCTCTTGCGATGTGACCACGAGGCGCGCTCTTTTAACCCCGAGAAGGGTTCAGCAGACCCTTCCTTCGTTGTTGTGTCATGACTACGCCCTCCTCACATGTTAGTCGCCTTTTTTTCCACGCCGGGGAGATTCCAACCCATGACGTAGAGCTATTATAGCAGGTTCACGAGGTTGCCCACCATGTCCGGAGGCGTTATAATAAGCGTGCGGCGCACTACTTCTGTGTGTATGTGCGTCCTTTCTCGCCGGTCGATTTTGACGTGACCCCTTGGATGCCATTGGGGTATTGATAGGTTCTGCCGCGCTTTGATAACCCCCGCGTGCGGGCTTGCTCCTTGATGTTTGGGTGTGAACAGGTGATGCCGGCGATCAACCGGCTGCTGATGGCGGGAGACTCTGAGGTGTTGTGTCATGCGTGCTCTGCTCTCAGCCATCTCTGCGATGGCTCCGCGGCGCACATCAAGGCAAGAAAAGAGTTGCGGCTAGGATTAGGTAATGTAGATGTGTATGCATACGGTAGGCGTCTTGAGTTGAGGGCCGCAAGGGTGTGGTGGTTGTTCGCCTCGAGGTGCTAAATCGCGGTACTACGTTGTACTACTGTACTGTTACTTTCACGTCAAAGTCGTTCCGAGCTCTGCTCGGTACCTTCCATTTTCCTTGCTGTTCCAACGGACACAGGCGCCTTCCGTGGTAACAGGCCAAGTGCCCCAAAAACGGGTACGACGGCATTCGTGAATTTGTATGCTCGACAAAGTCAAGGTGGACTCTGAGGTTGAAGCACCGCTGAAACCGACGAAATTTTGTCCGGGGCAACGCCGTACCGTGTATCCACACCGCGGAACGTCTGTTGGAGGATATAAGTATTCCAGACTGCTGTATTATGCCATGTGTGTATGTGCTTGTCTTGGGCGGTGGATGCCAATGAAAACCCGGCGATCTCAAGTGCCCAGTGCGCCACGGACGTTTCGTTCAAGTTGCGCAGGTTTCTCCAACACAAAGCAACAGCAACAAAGGGCTGAGGGTTTGTGTTGCGCGACAGCGGACACTCTCCATCACACGCGTGCCATTGACGGTGTTACGTCTGTCCTTTCTGCCCTCAGGTTGTGGTAGAGTCTGGAGTGTGCAAGCGCCTGGTGCAGCTGCTTGACCACCCCAGCTCACAGGTGGTGAAGCCTGCGCTCCGGACGATCGGGAACGTGGTCTGTGCCGAGGACGATGCGGACTACACTGAGGCTATCCTTGAGGCCGGCTCCGTCGTGTGCCTAAAGAAGCTCATCGCGCACCCCAACCGCGAGATCCAGAAGGAGGTGCGAGCTGGTTGTTTGTTTGTTTTTTTATCAGTTTGCGTTGACCGCGCTTTGTAAACGGCTGACCAATGAAAAGACGGCGGTGTCAGCGGGTAAAAAGTCGAGGTCCCTGGAAGTGGGGCAGTATTGATATTTTGAGAGTGGGCGTGGCCCAGAGTGGCGATGGTGGATATTCCCCTCTCTACAATACAAACCTTTTGCGAAAGAAACACGCCGGAGTTTTGTGTGTGTCTGTTGTGTGTTCATGCGTGTCTCTGAATGCTAATAATAACTGCCGCGCTTACCGGCTGCCCAATGACACGACGGCGGCGTTCTGAGCGGGTTAAAAGCGAATATCACGGCCCCCAGCGACCCAGGCTTAAGGATTCGATTATTGTAGTAGGATACGTGTTGTCATCGGATCATGCCCGAGGTGCGTACAGCGAGTACCCTCGGTATCATCTCTTGCATGTGCCCACGCTTGACGGGTGTTTGTCTCCGTAGCGTCCACCGCACTTATGCTGGACTGACACCTGTGTGCCTCGCAATCATGGCGTCACTGAGAGCTATGTATGATGATATTGATGCACGTTTGTGTCTGTGTCGATTGTTTGGGGGGTCATGGCGCTCTGTTTTACGAACAGGCGTGCTGGACGCTGAGCAATATTGCGGCGGGTTCGGTGAGCCAGATCCAGAGCGTGCTGGATAGCGGTGCGATGCCTCAGCTCATCAAGGTCAGTTAGTGAGCGACTGCTAACGATTTCTTTTTGCTTTTTTTCAAGTGGGCCATCCAGTTGTTATCCAGCTCCGCGTTCTCCCACTCGTCTTGTTGCTTCTGCTTTCTGGCAAGCAACCCTTTTTGACAATGTGTGAACAATATGAAAACCTCGCTGTGGAATGGGTTCAAGCTTGAGGTACGTGTTGTAGAATACTTTTCGCTTTGTTCGCTCGTCTTTTTCGTCTATAGAAACTGCAGCAAGGACGTCTTTTTTCCAGAAGTGTAGGTGTTTGTTCGTGACCATGTAATGTGGTGGTGGTGCTGTTGTCCTTCCTTTTGGCTTCCCTCGACTAAATAGTGCCGTCGACACTACGAACGTACCTCACAGAGTACAAGCGCTTTGTGGCGACAATGTGAAAAGCTGTGTTCATTTACTTTGTCTTGAAAAGTAAGGCGGGCCTCACAGAGTACACGCGCGTGTTGAGTAGAAAGATCGAGAAAATGTGTTTCTTTCGTGTCGAAGAGGAAGGCGGAGGGGGTAGGTACCCTATATCTCTAGAGGCCGGAACGTTTTTTATTTTGAAGACAACGACAGCAGCAGTAGCAGCAGCAGCAGCAGCAGCAGCAGCATGTGTCGATTGTTTGTGCGTTGTACGCGCCAGTCTTGGGCAACCTCCCGTCGAAATTTCAAGCACCGCCCGGCGTGCCTGTCTGGTACTTATATACGTAGCTTAGCGGGCCGTAGCACCAACAAGGCGTGCTATTTGTTGTAACCCACAACAGATCATTCCAGCAGCAGCGCGTTCCGGCTGCCACCTGTAGTGAATCCATCCCGCCTTCCTTGACGTTTCTGTCGTCAAAAGTGGGATTGAACCGCTCTCACACACGAGCGCACCTTCCTCTTTGCGTTGCTTCTCCTCTTTGCAACCCTTCTTCCCGTACACTCGACACTCGATACTCGATGGTACGGCAGCTCGCGACCTCGCCGGAGACGGAGTCCGAGGTGCGATCAGAGGCCTTCTGGGTCGTCCTCAACGCCGCCAGCTGTGGCTCTGATGCACAGGTGTGTTTTGACGCTGTTGTTGTTGTCGCTGCTGCTGTTGTCATCGCTGCTGCTACTGCTGTCGATCCTGTGTGCTGTCGTAGCTTTTGATGGTGTGGTTTCTGATGATACCTCGACTTGGAAAGGCGTTACATCCTCTCTGCCCACATGAGTAGGTAACCCTAGAGATGAGGCGAGGAGCTTCCGTGATCGAACAACACGCGCAGATACAAACGAAACTCCGATGCAAAACCCGACTATTCCAGCAAAGCAGTGCAAGAGACTGCCCCGATGCTACGGAACTCAAGCGAAGTCCATGGATGTAGTTGAAAATTCCAGTGGTTTCCATGCATGATTCCCTTACAACAGGCTTTCACCACTTCCGCCACATATCGATGCCAAGCCCTTAACCAAACGCTACACCCCCCTTGCGGGAAGAATCCGAAGGGCTGCTGACTCGACCCAACACGCTCGTCGACCCACTCGTCACGTTCGTGTATGTCTCCTCCCCTTTGTTTTGTATGTGTGTGTTGGCATGGGATTGGATTAGATCGAGTATCTGGTGTCACAGGGGTGCGTGCAGATCCTCTCGGATCTCCTTGGGGAGAGCTCGATGGTAATGATGGCCTTGGAAGGGATCGAGAGGGTGCTCAGCGTTGGCGATCTCCGCGTGATGCGGAACGCTATCGCCTCGCACTCGCATGCAGATCCCGATCAGGTGCGCGGAGTTTGTTGTCATTGTTGAGGTAATGCCGGTGGTGATGGAAGTGGTAGCGGTATGTCTGCTCTTGCGGGTCAATACACAGCAGTCAGTCGGTCATGAGAGTACATGGCACCGAAGTCAATCACGAAGGTGCGATTTTGTGGTGGAGCAAAAACGACTGTCAAAGATGTTATCCCGAAAGAAGACCCCAAGAGTTGCCAGAGGTATGATAGGGTCGAGGCGATGTTATCGGGGTTGATCACCAGGAGCATGGCACCAGCACGTGGTGTGATGCATCCGTTAATTGGCTCGTGCTGACGGGGCCCCTGAGGGAAGGGAAGGCATGAACCGAAGGTATTTGTGAGAACGAGTACATTATATGTAGTTTTGTGAATCGCTCTCTCGGTACAGACTGGTGTGATCCTGACCGGGATGGCCATGGCAGTAGCATCCCCGGAGCACTATGCCCGCGCCTTTTGGGTGTTCCCTGGCGGTAAAAATGTGTCCATTTAGCGGCATGAAAATTGAACACCGAGCGAGAGACCCAGAATAGATGTGTATAAAACCACGGAGATGGACCCCAAAAGTGCTTTCGGTCTTCCTGTTCAACCATCAGCAAGATGCCCCTATTTTGATTTGTGATGTACAGCACCAATGGTTGTATTATTCTACACCTGCCCTCCACATTTCGACTTATTTTGCTCTCCTGCCTCTGCAAGGGAGGCGATGGTGCCGGTGGTCACGGGGAGGGAGAGGGAGAAGGGGACCATTGCATGGAGTGCGCGAGCATGGAAGCGGTCGGGGCGGCGGCGGCGGCGGCGAACGCGAGGGACGGTCATTGCGCCACGGAGGCGCTGGCGGGCGGAGAGGCCGGAGCGTACACGAACCCCTACGCTTGCATGCTCACGCCGGAGAAGATCCAGGCGCTAGAGGCGCACAAGAACTCGGCGGTTGCCAAGAGGTGAGCTTTTTCGTTGTTATCTTCGTGCGAGTGTAAAGTTCAAGCGTGTGCGTATGTACGAAGAATTTTGTTTTTCGTTTTAGGGTGGGTTCGTGCATGTAATTCCTTCTGCGTTTTACCTGTCGGATTCGTTGATGCACGCACGTGCTGTTTTTTTTTCTTGGAGAACTGATCAGCTCTTGTGGCAGACTTTTTTTTCGCTTCTGGTGGTTGTTGTTGGGTCGTTTGCCTTTACTGCTGTAGTACGCAAGGAACGCGGCTGTTCTGCGTGTGGACTTGATCGCAAGATCCCCTATCCTACTTCGTAAATTTTTGTTTCGAGGAAGTCCTCTATTTATTGCAGATTCCCCAACATATAGCGATCTATGAGAGGATCTACAAATGTATTTCGTTGGGAGGCAATCGATTGTCGAGGGAAGTTGAATCGGGTTTGTAGCATGCTCCCGGAGGGTTACGTTCTTGTTTTTTGTGAAAAAAGATTTTGAGTTGCCGGTAGTCCGTTGCGCACTTGCCGTCTCTCACCACTGCCGCACCGGCTACTTGCTTGTTTTGCCTAAATGTATAGTAGTGGCCGCTCTGTGTTCGAGGTCGCTCGTCGCCCCCTCTCTCTATCTCTCATCTCGGCTGATGTACTCCTGTTCATGGTGGGTAACTGCTATGGCGTCAAGTCGGTCATTTGAGGGCCGGATTTTGTTTGCAACAAGGGTGCTGCTCGTCGGTGGATGCTTTCGCGAGCACACATATATACCACCGCGCTGATTCACGCATTCCCTCTCCCCACGGGTACTCGTGTCGGCTGTCTGCCTCCCCCTGCTGCGGTTGGACCTTTTTTCGTCCTTGTGACGTGACGTGACGTGACGTCACACCTTTTAGGGCCAGCCGAGTGTGGGCGCGCTACTTCGTGACGTGCGCGATCTGCCGGGGGTTCTTCAGCAGGCACGGCAGCAGCGCCACCTTCTGCGCGGAGTGCAACTGCCACGTCTGCGGCAGCTGCGATTGCACCGTCTTTCACCTCGCCTACCAGGTAAGCAGAGCTGCTAAATGCTGCTGCTAAATGCTGCTGCTGCTAAATGCTGATTCTGCTGCTGCTAATGCCGCTGCTGATTCTGCTGCTAATGCCGCTGCTGATTCTGCTGCTTCCGCTAATGCTGCTGCTGCTGATGATGCTGCTGCTGCTGCTAAATGCTGCTGCTGCTGTGTGGTGAAAAAAACGGTGTAGCTCGCACGCACGAATGGTCCGGTAGAGATGTTCTAGAGGTCCTACGGCCTACAGCAGTATGTAGGTGTGCCACAAGACGGATGGGAAAAGAAGAAGCAGTACACAGAGAGGTTGTGCCCTACCCCCGGTTTGCGTGTTCGTCAACGTTGTGACTCTGTCCGCTCCGGTGTGTGGAGGGGGGGGGGGGGGCTCAGCAACATGTTTCTTTGGAAGCGCACACTGCTGTGTACTAGGGGCAACCACCCGCTCTACCTTGAGGTCTCGTCATTTTTATGTTGCTCTCTTTCACCCATTGCAGGGATGGCAATGCCGACCCTTTCTTTCGCTCCTGGCTTGATCTGTCTCGGCCTATGAACTTGGTCGTGTTGGTGATTTTTTTTTTTTACTGTAGGTTTTTTGTGGAGAGGTTGCACTGCTGTTGGTTAATCTGCGCGTGGTATTGTTTTGCCGATGGTGCGACTCGCTTGCTGCTGTCGCTCTACTACAGGACAAGCTGTGGGAGGAGATGGAGGGCAAGGAGGAGAGGGGGAAGAAGGCCCAACAAGCTGCAAAGAAGAACAAGAAGGTGCGAAATTTGCTTGGTCTCGTATGCATTGCCACTCCTCCGTTGCAATATGAATATGTATATCCTCCCGTCCTCCGTCATTACAGCAAGCTAGAATACTATGCCGCTGGACACTCGTTTCAAATGCAGGGCCGCACCCTGCGATACCACCTCAGCTGCAACTATGTGTTCTTGTACATTTGCGTGCTCTATTGTTAGGCTTGTTTGTGGGGTATGTTAAGCGTACCGTCCGGCAAGAGCATGCCACTGAAGAGCAGCTTCTTTGTACAGCCCGTGGATGTGTTTTTGGCATTGGGGTTGCAATTTTGTCCTACCCCTGGTTTACACACAAAAGTAGCGCTTCTGCTGGTGTGCCCCCCCCCCCCCCCCCCCCAGT
>FN648498.1:544348-555620 GCA_000310025.1 Ectocarpus siliculosus
TTACACAAAAAAAAGGGTTTTTTGGGGGGGGCCCCCCCCCCCCCCCCCCCCCCGTCAATGCCCTTGTTCACAAAGCAGGCTAAGAAGCGAGAAAAGAAGAAAAATGCGGCGAAGGAGTTGGCCATAGACCCTCTGCCGAAGGAGGCAAAGGCGGCCGGCGGCGGCGGCGGAGGGAGGGGGGCCGGCGGGGACAAACCTGCTGCTGCTCCGCCGGGCGGCGTGAAGCGGGCCGGCAAGGCGGGAGGGAAGGACAAGGACAAAGCTAGCGATGGCGAAAAGGCGATGCCCGGCCAGCGATCACCTGGCTTAGGAAAGAAGGTCGGTGTGTAGAAGCAATCGGCCACCGCGCTATGTATCTGTCTGGATGACGAAATGAAGGCGGTCTTTCGCAGGGGACGGAGAGTCGGACGGACGTGAATACGCTTGTTTTGTCCGCAGATCCCCCGTGTGTATGCGTGTGCGTGTTTCTTTGGTTGGCATCGACCGCGCTAGCCGGCTGACCAGTGAAAACACTGCATTTTAGACGGAAAATAAAAACGCGAACACGCAATCTAGCCAAAGGGTTTTACCATCAGGGGGGGGAGGTGGGGCCGGAGTTGGGACGACAGTAGTGCCCTGCGTCTGGAGCACAAGGAGTAGACTCCGCGCCACTGTGTGTGTGCACGTCGCATACCTCTCGCCCTAGGGGAGGTCAGGCTAGACGCTGTTGCGGCGTTGCTGTTTAGAAACTCGTGGACACCGCCATCAGTGGCCGTTGCCATCGCGAGGTACGCCAATCTGATTGATGATTTGGAGTAGATCGAGCACTAGTCTTCGCTGACCGTCTTTGGCGACAAGTCGTCTGCCAAAAGCGTAGCATCGATCGCCTACTGGAACGCACCTCACTTGGGTGCACACGTATCTGGCTGTATTTTGTATAGACACAAATTGCTGGCGGTTGTTGTTTCTCATCGTCGTTTACTTACATTCTAATGAGCTCCGAGGTATGGGATTGACCCAGTATCTTGAAGAATCAGACTACATGTACTGCTGTCTTTGGTGCGGAGCTATTCCTTTGTCTTTGATTTGATTTTTCCAGTCGGGGGCTCCGCGACAAGCACCGTCTGCTGTTTCTTGTGGATGGTTCCTGTCCATGGTATGGTGGAGGGATTCCTGCTTGTGCCACTCTCGTTCGTAGTGTAGTATCTCAAACAACAGTTGAGTTGTGAAGGCGACCTGCGTTAAAAAGTGGCGGCGTTGCGGTGGCTTGTTGCCTTGCCCATGTATTGCCTTGAGCCGCCGAACGACACCGGAGCGCCTCAAGGAGAAGCCCCTTTTCGAATCGTGACATGTACACCATTGATTTCCCCCGCTCAAGCCCTTTTTACGTCACAGTTTTAAATTTTCCTCTACTCGCCCCATCCGCATCTCGCACCATGCTAACACGTTCGCGTGTGTCGCGTGTCCTGTAACGGCCAGGGGCATGACCGGTCATCCTCGCCCAACAAGGCTAGCAGCAGTGCCTCCACGGAGAGCAACAGCGAGGACGAGTACAGCCCGTCGTCCCCCCGCGACCCCAAGTACCACGACAACCGCACATCGCCGGCAACCTCGACGGCAGCCGCCATCATCAACGCCACCGCGGCGGCGGTTAACTCCGCCGCCGCTGCAGCCGCCGCAAAGAAGAGCGGCGCAGGCCGGAGAACAACAGCAACAGCAGCAACAACAACAACAACAACCCCGCCGAAGAAGCCGCCCTTGGGCCGTGCTCAGGCGGCGGTGGCGGCGGTGACACCCACGGCACCCTCGCCGGAGGAGGAGGAAGAAGAGCGGGGGCAACGGCGCCCGGGGAAGAAGCAGGGCAGGAGAGACCCTCAGCAGCCGGCGGCGGTAGGGAGAGAAAACGGCAAGACTTTGTTCTCGGCCTTGTCGTCATCGTCGTTGTCGTCGTCGTCGTCGTTGTCGTCGTCTGCTGCTTCTTATGGGACAGCGGCGGCTGTCGCCGCTAACAGGTGGAAAGGCTCGCCGACAGCGGCGGCTAGCAGAGCCCTCGAGGACGATGGCGAGGAGCCGTGGGTTGTAGTCGGCGGCACCGGCGGGAAGCGAGCTGGAGGCACCAAGTGGAACAAGGGGCATCAGCAGCAGAGGGCGGCGGCGGCACCTGCACCACCGGTTGGGTCGGGCGGCGGCGGCAGCGGCGGGACCTCTTCTGTCGTCTGGGCGAGCGAATCAAGCCCCGCGAATGTCGCCGTTCCGGCGGCTACGCTGGTTCGGTCGAGCGCGGTGGCATCACCACCGCCGGCCACCGCCGCCGCCGCCACCGGTACAGCGCCGCGTGTTTCCGTCCCGTCTCCCTCACACGTGCAAGTAGTTCCCCCCGGTGGCGGGGGGCCCGGGGGTGCGTGGGGGGGTGCTGGTGTCGTCAAGCCCGCGGTGCCCCCGGCGGTGTCCTCCAGACCTGTGGGTACGCCGAGCTCAACAACCGCGAAAGGAGTCCTCCGCCAGCCCGTAGCGAACGGTTCGCAGTTCGCCCCGCAACGGCAGGGGCCGGGCCCGGGGTCCGTGTGGGGTGCGTCTTCGAGTATCATGGACGCGAGACACAACCCTCTCTCTGTTGCCCCGCCCGCTTCTTCTGCTTCTTCGCCGGCGGCGGCGGCGGCGGGGTCTTCTCTCGGTGCGCCTTTCGCGGGATTGCCGGCCGCCGCTAGGGCTCCGGGCCCCTCCAACCGGGCGGGTGTGATTGGCTCACGGCCACAGGCGACGGCGACGACGGTGGCGGCGGCAGCGGTGGTGGCGAAGCCGGTCGGGCCGTCTTCGCGAGGACTCCCGACCGCGAATGCTCTTTCGCCCACGTCGACTACGGTAGGCAGCAGAGTCACGACAACGGCGGCGAGTGTGAATAGCAAGGGAGGGACGGGGGTCGCCGGTACCGTGAGCAGCAGCGGCGGTGTGTCGCCTGCCGGTGTCGCGATCCCTTGGCAAGAGGCACCGGTCGGCGGTGGCAGCGGCAGCAGCAGCGCGAACAGCAGCAGCAGCGTGAGCAGCCTGTTCCGGAGCGCGTCAACCGGGTCGGAAGCCTTGATCGAGAACGAGAAGCTGGTCAGCTTCTTGCTCGAGACCGGATCGATCTTGGCGCTGGCGCGGCGGCTAGAAGAGGAGGAAGACTGGAGGAGGCCAGTGCCATCGTCTATCAACTCCCGCCCGGGCTAAATAGTGCTGCAACACTGGAGAGCTCGGTTGTTGCCGGAGATCCGCGGAGAGAGTGCGGTCGATCGATGTGTAGAGTGATGGCATTACTGCTTTTTTTTGTGGCAACCTTTTTGCGTGCTGTTGTTGTCATGTGGTGTGAGTTTCAATGAAATGTTTTCGCATCGGGTCTTGCTGGGAGGGCGTCGGCCAAGGACTCGAGGTGGGAGTGGACTCTTTAGCACAGCCCCTTGTTGCGATATGTTTATGTGTGTTCTTGTCTTACCCACCTCGCCGGTGCGTTTGAATTCATTCGACGTCCTCTCCAACCTCTCCAACTTACATATGCACATCTACGATGGGGCTTGTCTTTGGCTGTGCTTCTTTCATCTTCCTCTTGTTGCTGATGTAGTTTGTTCTACAATTCTTCATTCTGAAGTCTTGCGGAGTATTCCCGGACTGACTGGGGCTTGCTCTATGGTACTTATACGTTTTAGTGTGGTCAGGCTACAGCAGTCCATTGAGTTATGTCAAGAGTAGGCCAACCAACAGGGTTTGATACTGGGTCATGATAGGTTTCCACGTCTGCAATACTTCGTAGATGCATGCGTGATTATTGGCGTTCCGCTTCGCACCAACATGCCTCCGGTTTCTCTTGATTCCTATTCGATACCAGTAGTATGGAGTGAATAATACAAGGAAAACGTTCGTTTGGACGACGAAAGAAAATGAAGTTTCAGCAGTAGGCCTGACCTTCTTCTCTTCTGTCGCTCTTGTTTGGCCCAACGAAAGTCATGGATACTGAAAAGGCAAAAAAGCATTTTTTGTTCACGGCAAGAAGGCTCAATTTTTTATGGCAGCGTGGATGCCTGTGCCGTCCTCCTCCCATCAACACCACAGGATCTGAGACCCGGTGTGTGTTGGTTTGTCGAAATGGTGGAAATCAACCTCGCAACACGTCTGTTTGTCGCATTCGATTTTACTTATTGGTCATGGCACAGCCACAAATCATCCATCTTGGTAGTACTTGACAGGCATCCGCAAAGGGCCCTCCGGAGAGGACCTGCAGCACATACTGTACATGAAACACGGTGAATTAGCAGTCAGTGCCTCGACCCCCAAGACTGAGCTTTCCAACCAACGTTTGCATACGTCAGTTACTTAAGGCGGGAATCCACACCCACGCCTTCAAAACTTCAAAAATACTGAGAGACATGCAAGTTAGTAAGCTCTCAAGAGTCATTGCACTACAAAAATGTTCCCCCAATCCCCCAAAACCTCAAAATATATTTCTCGATACTACTGCACACAAAAATAGTCCCTGTTAGGCCAATTGCGACATCATGTTCATAAGTGAGTGGTGCCATCGGCGCGATTGCTCTCATTCGCTCGCCTCCCACCTCGCCACCGCGCCCACCCACCCCGCCACAAACAGCAAACGAACGTTCGCACTTCCAATTCATTGTATTAATTATCGATCATGAAAGTTTGGGAGTTCCAGTCGGCGTTCTTGAAAAATGAAACCGTCATGTTCCATCCACGGCGTGGTGCATCAACCACGGACCCACGGCACAGCCAGCCTGAGCCGGAGGTATGAAGGCATGGTCCTCACGCAGGAGGAGATCGACGGTTGCCGAGATGCTTTCCTCGCCTTCGATAAGGACCGGAGCGGCAATATTGATGTGTGGGAACTGCGACAGGTGACTTGATCGGCTTGACACAAAAACATATTTTTTTGGTGGTCGGCGCTTTCAGCAAATAATGAATCTGGACACACACCGGCGGCTCACCGGTGGACTGATACTGTTCCTAAGCAACGTTGTACCATCTGCCATGGTATGTGTGTGTTAGCCATCTGGAGGTACAAGGCTATGCGCATATGGTCGGCCGAGCAGGGCATGGTGAGGTCGGAATACATCCCCATTCTCTTTACGCGCGGTGGCACAAGCCCGCATGTCTATTAATATATATGTAGGTGTCAGACAACGACCGAGTAAATAGTCTAGTCTACACTTTCTACGCATGGATGGGTTTCTGATAGTTTCTCCGCATGTATGGGGTGCACCGTGTGGCAGTGTGCACTCGAGTCTTGCGCGTTACTCCCAGCCAAGCCTACAAGTAGGTTGATCCGTATGACAGACGTCAATTGTTTCCAGTCTCTCTTGGTTGTGATGTTTCCGAATGCGATCCAAGAACGCCCCGAGTCCAAACGTTGCTCGCTCTCGAAAACCCTTCGCATTTGTTTTGAAGGTGCTGGAAGCGATGGGGCAGAAACCAACGGAAGAGGAGCTCTTTCAGATGATAAGCGAGGTAGACGACAACATGTCTGGCTCCATCGACTTTCCGGAGTTTCTCAAGGTACAGCCAACCGCCTGCGGTTGATTTGATGGGTTTATCTATTCTGTTCTCCGATAGAAAGGTGCACCACCATGTGGTATTTGTGGGATGATAATAATAATAGTCGAACGCATACTACGCATATATATGTGAGAGACTACTTCATCTGGCTAAAGGTGAGAGATCGATGCCTGCGACTGATGTGGGTCGATTGCCTTCGCTATCGTAGGTGAAGTACTTCTCTTCTTGCCTTGAAGTAAAATGAACTTAATTGTGAGGGTGGCACCACCGTTCGTTCGTAATGAAGTTGTGTGAGGTGCGCAGTCTTACAAATATCTGCAGAGCAAAGAAGAAATGTCTTGGATTGATACTCAACTTGCAGGTATGTGTACATGTGGCATGATGATAGCGCTGTGCCCACTCTACACATGGTACTTGTACTACCCTAGCAGGCAGAGTGTAGGACTAGACGTTCTTAGGTTCACTCCTCCTGACGTTCGTTGTGATACAGCCGTTCCGTGTCTGCTGCATGTATGTATTGTAGTGTGTAAAAAAAGTACAACACACATACTACATACACCCAACGATGGTCGTTTCGTCCTTCTCAGAGAACAACCCAAAGTCAATCGAGCACCTGTATTGTCTATACCATTTATTTACGCTTCCTTTGGGGTGTGCAAACACCCGGTCACTCAATACCTATCCTCAGGGGTGGAGGACCTGAAAAATAAATACAGTAGCAAGCAAGCGTGATCACCTTCAATCAACACTGATTTCAACGAGCATTCAATAATCATCATGCAATCTCTACAAGAAATAGAGGGAGAAAAGAGGGCTCCACATACCAGCGGTCGATTAGGCACCCCCCGAAAAAATATCTCACGGCGCTTCGCGCTTCGTGATGTGAGAGCCCGGTCCGGTGATAACCTGGCGTGCTCCGTCCCGGCTTCGTAGGAATGAGGTCAGTCAATGGTCTAACGAAGTTGTACGGCATGCACGACTATGAGTACCGCCCCCCCCCCCAATATGTCACGGCGCTTTGCGCTTGGGGATTCGCTAGCCTGATCCGGTGGAAACCCGGCTTGCTCCGCCCCGGCTTTGTAGGGATGCAAGGGCGAAGGTCAAACGACTACGGCATGATGTTTGTACATGAACACATCCTCGGCAACCGGCGGGAAGTGATATCGATAGGATAGTTAGGATAAGGAAACATTTTGAGCCACGTGAACGCACGGGATATTCACACGCTGTTGAAACCCCTTGCAAGGGAAACATTCTCAACCTGGACGTGATTTCCTAAAGCTTTCAATAGAACGGCAGCGCACACGGTTCATGGCCGCTCCCGGCCTGTAGTCTGCTTGTGTTTTCCCCGTGAACTTCACGTTACATTGATTGGTCATTTTGCTTCGAAGGTGAAACGTTGAGTGTAGCAAAACAACAATATCTAGACTATCTCTGTAATGCCAGACTCACCCAATTCATACACACGCCACCACTAAAGTAGCGAACGCGAACTCCAGAATAACTTGCATCTGCTTTCATATTTACCGTCATCAAAGAATGTCACTCACATCCGGTCTCAAGCATGAAGTTCCCACCTCCTCGAGTGCGACCTACCGTGCGTGATTGCCATCCTCATGGGGACTTTGCCGGTGAAGGTTATCGAGAACCAAAAGACTCGGGCGCAAAACTTCGACGACGAGACGGACATGATCGACGCCTTCGTCGCTTGTGGAGGGAGGATGGACAAAACGGGTCACGTCAAAAGGTAAGCCGAGGCCCACACAATGATGGCACGTAAATAAGTGTTGCACCCTCCGGAAATTATCCCGTCCCGTAAATAATGCACTCGTCTTCCGATTTCAGGGCACTCAAAGATTAGTTTTAAGCTAGTTGAATCCTAAGAGTGTAACAGCGTACCACGGTGGATGGTGACCAGAATCAATGCCGTCGTCACCGATTATATTTGTTCAACGTTGTTCTCCCTGTGTTCAGGGGCGCCTTGGTAAAGATCATCAAGGTTGACTTCGGCCTGACGATAAACATAGAGGACCTCATCAACAAGATCGACGCAGACGGCTCGGGCGAGATCGAGTTTCCCGAGTTCAAGGCCCTCCTCTCCTGATGATGTTATTGTTACTCCTTGTTGTCGGAACACGTGTTGCGCTTCCTGCTCGACACGCACCGGGGGTGCCCTACCTCACGCTCCACCCAGCAAACAGCAGCTGTGACGTTGTTTGGAGCCCGCCGACGTTTTCAACAAAGTGTACATAGACAGTTCGAACTTACGTAATTGAGAGCGACCGATGATTCGGATGAATGTGATTTCTAACTACAAAAGGCAGATCGTTTAATAACTAGAGAAATCCCCGTCGTTAGGCCTACATAAGTGATAGACAGCTCACACGAGGGCTTATAGACATGTTTCGATTCTTGTTTGGGTGGAGCGTGAACAACGTATGGCCCTCTCCGACGGATAGATATTCAGGAGAGACTCTCGCTTAGCGTAGATCCACTATTTTCTTGTTGTACCGTACATACATGCCGAGTTGTTGAAGGTGTTAAAATGGACGTTGTTCGTTGTCTTCAAACAACTGTGCGTGGAAGTACTTCTGACCCGATTAGTCTAGCCCGGCTTCGGTTGGTGTTGTGGTTGTCGCCGTTACCGTTGCCATTAAGGTCCAATATTTTGACACCCTGGACCTTCTTAAAAAAATTAGCGCCCAAGAAAGGCTAAAGGCATGATAGGTACTTCATGTTTGGTGCTCACTTGGCTTGGCATGTTCCTAGCCAATACTATCATCTCTCTGGTCAAGACACCAGAATATAGTCCACTTCGTCAAAAACTAACATATCTTGGAAGTCAAGGCACGACGCCATGAGGCCATGCAAGGTCGTCGTCGCGTAATCTCATGATCTCATGTGCTCTCTTGATGATGCGTTGGGCGTCATCGTTTGTACCGAGAGGGATGAGAGGTTGACAGGTCATGAGCCTCAGGAAGCCACTCTTCCTTTCCTTTCCTTTCCTTACTCTCTCGTCGTGTCGAAGAGAAGAGAAGAGAAGAGAAGAGAAGAGAAGAGAAGAAGAGAAGAGAAGAGAAGAGAAGAGAAGAGAAGAGAAGAGAGGAGAAGAGAGGAGAAGAGAAGAAAAGGCCGAACGGAATCGGTTCCGGTAGGCATGCGCGTTGCTTGTGGACTTTGGCATATAACCACGTGGGGCTGCGACTGAGATAGAAGAGTCTCTTCTCGCCGGAGAACGTCGGAGCGTAACAATGAATCGCTTGTCCGCAAGGGAGCAGCAGCCACGATTTCGCATCATAAACTTGCACTACAGTAGTTCAACGGAGGTCTTCATTTTTCTAGACTATTGATTGCCAACACGCCCAAAAGCAGCGATCGAAGCCACTCTTCATAAAACATGGTTTCAAAGAACAATATAGGCACGGATACCTCGAAGAAATGCAATGCATATCTCGACCCAACCCCATGGGGATCACGCCCTTCTATGCCATACATCCGGTCGCCCCGGTGGTCTAGTTGATATCCTCGAAACCTTCTAGAGGTCAGCTCGATGGTTCGAATCCCGGCGGAAGCGAGCTTTTCTTGCAAATTGAGTTTTTCTCTCGCTTCCGCTTCTGGCCTAGTGGATAGCGCTAGTTCGTGTGTACACAGAGGGAAGAGAGTGCTGAACTCTTCTCGCGTTAAAAACCGAAGGCAAAGTACCGCAGGAGGGGAGGGGAGAGAAGGGCTCTTCTGTGTGACCACGGGTTGGAGTAAACGGGACTAGTGCTGTGAGAGCTGATTTGAAGTGAAGACAAAAAACAAAAAATGCCAAGCGCTTAGACATGAGAAACCAAACATTCCCGCTCGGGTTCTCCTTGACAGCTGAAATAAAACCTGCCGGTAGTTTTCTCCACACCAAGCGGAGTCGCACAGACTAGCTTGAAGATCGTCTATAAAGCGTTATTTCTTCCGTCGCTACCGCCGTTTTACACTGCACACACTTTTTGTTTGAGAGACTAGCAGGTTCCGAGATCTCTAGAAAGGGGTCACCGATTACAAAAAATCAGAGCACATCGCTCTCGCTTATACCCCCGGTGGCTTGCCTTTCTGTCTTATCTTCCGTCTCTACATCAACAAACGACACACCGCTTATGTACATACTGCAGTACACCCGAACGCCGCGCAGAATACTACTGTCCAGCCAACTCTCCAACTACAGTGACCAAAGATATTAGGTGTGCGCGTCTGCAAACAGCGACAACGCTGATGTTGACCACAATCCAGACTAACACACGAGACTTATCAAAGCCAAGCGCATACACGAAACGGTCACGGTTCGCTGTCCATTCTATTCGAAGCCTACAGTGCCAGTCCAGGGCCACAGCCAACCGGTCTCGCGCCAAAATTTCGGCTAACCGAGACAAAAGACAGTGAAACGGTCGGTAGGAACGGCTGAACCGTGTGCCATACAATTGAAACCCTAAACTGTGGTTCCGGGTAAGTGAGGACATCTGAAAGAACGGTGTTCACCACTACAGCAGCTCCCGCCACTACTCAATCCAATCCAAAATTTGCGCAAGGGCGCGCTGTTGTCCAATTAGCCTTGCTGTATTAGATTGATTGTGAACCTCTAAACACATACGATGCACAACCACCGATACACAACCTGGTGGGTCCAAGAGAATACAAAAACCCACTTCGAGCCGTCGAAATCGACACCATACGATGTAGAGAACAAAACCGAAACAAAAACATGGTGAGTTAACCGCACTCGCGAACGCGTGCACGCCACGTTACAAGCTGCTGTGCCCCCTCGTGTGCTCCAGCAGTCCCTCATTCTTCTCGAGATTGCTCCTGCGAAGCTGCTCGTATCTCTGCTCCATCATCAAGCCCTGTTTCAGGATTGCGGCGTTCCGAAACGAGAAAAAACAAAAGAAGACATCATTGGCACAAAACCGCACGTCATGACGGAAGGTGGATCTGTGCAATAAATAGCAGGAGGGCGGAACTACAAGCGGCAGAAAAATTCTGGGTCATGCGGTTCCACTCCAAGTTCCCCTGGATACTGTTAGACTCGTTTGTGGGTACCCTGTGAATTTCGTGTTTGCAAGAGACCCACGCACGAGGAAATTTTCTTTGTGTGGTCAAACCGTCTCCTCAGCGCGGTCAACGTTTAATAGAAAACACACACAACCAAACAGTCCGGCAGATGGTGACGGACTGAGAGCGCCGTGGAATGGGAGAGGTGGGGGGGGGGGAGGGGGGGCAGTGGTGCCGACCGTGGGGGGGGGGGGGGGTTCCCCCGGCCTTATTTGGGCCTCTCCCTAACCCGGGCCAAAAAGGTTTTTAAAAAACCCCCACAAAAAAACCCCAACAACTTTCCCCCCACCTGGTGGGCGGGGGTCCCCCCCCCGGTCCCCCCCCCCCTTGGGCCCCAAGTTCCCCCCGTCCAGGAAAGAATCCCTTCCCCTCCCCTAAACCAAAGTTTCCCCCAAACCCCGGGCCCCCCCAAACCCCCCAACGTTTGGCCCCAAAACCCCGCCGCCCAAACTTAAAAATAACCCCCCCAATAAAAAAAAAGGCCAGGCCCATCCAAAAAAAGCGTCCTAAAATCCTCCGAAAGAATCCGCTTTGGAACCCCGGTCCCCCCCCCCCGGGAAAAGGGTTTGGGGCCCCCGGTGCGGTCCGCCCCCCCCGGAATTTTCCTGTTCCAAGTCCAAGCCCCACCCCCTTTTACGTTTTCATGGGAAAACAACCGGCCAAAAAA
>FN648498.1:555720-585255 GCA_000310025.1 Ectocarpus siliculosus
CGCCCCGGGCCCCCCCGGGAAGGGGGGGGGGGGGGGGGGGGGGGGGGGGGCCCGGGGCCCCCCCCGGGGGGGGGGGGGGGGTTCGCCCGGCCTTTATTGGTCATCTCCGTAGCGCGGTCGATGATGCTTTCTACAAACCCCACACAACAAACCCGCAGCAACTTCACGCACACCTGCTGCACGGTGTCCCCCCTCCAGTCCTCCCACCCGTTGCGCCTCACGTCCTCCTCGTCCAGCAACGACTCCATCCCGCTCCCGTACACCAAGCTCTCGCCGAACCCCTGGGCCCGTCGATGCCGCTCAGCGTTGGCCGCGATACGCCTGCTGCCGAGTCTGAACATGAGCGCCTCGAGTACAGAAAAGGCCAGGGCCATGCATAGAAAGGCGTCGTACAGTCGTCGGAAGGAGTCGGCTTGGGACTCCGGGTCGTCGCCTCCGGGGACAGGGCTTGGCGGCCCCGGGTGCGGTCGGCCTCCGCGGGATTGTTCGTGTTCGAGGTCGAGGCGCAGCACCTGTTGACGTTTTCATGGGAGACAAGCGGTCGACAGATCGGTTTTGAGTAGGGGTAGGGGGGGGTGCAGTGCGGATAAATCGGTTGAAAGGAAAGGTCGGGTTGGGGTGGGTGAGTGCAGTGGTGGGAAGGGCGCAAACGCTTGACAGGTTGAGACTAGGCGCGGGGGTGGGAAGGGAGGAATCGGTTGACAGGTCGGGTAGGGTGAAGGGTGGGTGCAGCGTTAAGAAGGGACGAATCGGTTGATAGGAGGGTAGGGAGGGTGCAGTGTAGGAGGAAAGGCGCAAAACGGTTGACAGGTTGGGATAGGGTAGAGGGTGGATGCAGCATTGGGAAGGAGGGTGCAAATGCCCTGCACAAAAAATGGTGGCTTTTGACTGTCTCGCCAAACGCTTGTGTCTCCTGGAACCAGGATAATACGGAAAGCAGGAGAAACTTGGTCAAAGGCTCGATTTTTGGTGTCACGGTAAAGCCGCCCATCTTCCAGCCCTAGGTAGGTCGCGTTTCAGTCTGTCGATAGTACCCACAACTACCGCCCACTATTGCTCTGGTTGACCTGACCACCCCGGCACACGTCAGCCCCAGAAGCTGAGGTGCAGCTCACGAGTCGCCCTGACCTCGTGGAGACATCCCGCAAGAGGCTGCAAAACTAACCTGCAAGCAACTCCCACCGCGGGTGCTACCAGATACGTGCGCCTGCCTCTTTTCATGCCCTGCCTCTCCAACTCGAACGCCACGCCGCCAATTCTAGCCCTGGCTATTTAGTGACGCCGGTGCTCACCTCTGACCGCTTGACGATGAAGGTGACGCCCGCAATAAGGTCTGCCAACGAGAGGGGAGCGGAGAGATACACAGCACCCAGGAGGGGTAACCGACCTCCTTCATCCGCCGAAAACTGGTGAACAACGCAGCCAAGGGGGGAAACGAGATCTGGGTAAGGGGGTGGGTGGGGATGGGGAAGGCAGTCCCATGGTAGGTGGGTCGAGTTATTGTTGTACATAGTAGAGAGAGAGTTTTGTTCTAAAACGTACTGGCTGTAGCCAGATCTGGTGTGCGGCACCCGCGGGGTACACGTCCCTGAAGACAGAGCGAAGTTTTGATCTAATTCGGTCCTCGAAACAATGATGACTCGGTGGCAGAGCTCCCTCTGCTGTAGGTGCACGCTTTGATTTGTCTACTGCAGTTGCGATCCACAATTCATCCAACCCGCGAAGAAACTGCGTTTTAGTCCACTTACTGAAAAGACTTCACCATATCCCTTTCGACTGAGGTTATATCTCGAACGGGTAGTCTTTCTTTGAGGTTATGTTAACTTTCTAAAAACTGCGAGAAGTTTTGTCATCTTGACGGCACCACATAAATCTCGTGTGGAATCCTATTCCGCTTCGTGACAAGCGTTAAACTTCATATAGTTGGTTTCTCCTTCTTATGGTTGTTCTCCGTAATAAGGTTGGGGGGCGATAGATTCGTGACCAACGTCTTGACCGAACTTTTGCGGAGGGGGGGAGGAGTTGTCTTTCCTCTTTGTTGCCTTCGATTCTTGACGGCATTGATTGTTTCGCTTTTTCTGCCACCTGTTGCCTGTAGCTCTGGCGGCCGGGCGGGCACGAAAACAAAATCAGCGAACCGGGGGAGTACATGTAACAGCGTAACTACACCCGTTCACGCTATTGTAGACCTGCTGTTGTAGACCTGCTGTCGACTATATTGTTTTTCATCAAGAACAAGAACGCGAAAGAAATCCGTCCTCTTCCATCCTTATCCTATTATCCTATCCCTCCATGCGAACGAATTCCTCCGCTTTACGGCCGTACCCCCTGTCCCCTGGTCCTACGAATTGAAGTACGGTAACTAAAGTGTCTCCGCAACAGGGTGTTCGGTAGGCCACGAGTCATAAACAACAAAACCAGTCACGGATATGTGCTGCTTAACACCACCTTGTTGGTCTGGCGCGTCTACATGTTGAAGCGGTGTAACTGCAGAGAAAACGGCACACAAGCCATTCGGAGGTGCAGTATTACACGGACCCTTACCATGGTGCCTGCGGCTCCGCATAGCGCGCCGATCGCCATCATCGAGCCCAACACAAGCGCAATCGAGCCCAGCAGCTTCCCCTCTCCCTCCAGCCCGATTCTATTGAGATGCATCCAGAAGAGCTCTCCAAAGCACAGGAAGGCTATTCCCGCGAAGCCTCTGCATATAGTCAGCGGGAGGTAGGTCGGGCTGGGAGGGTGACGGTCACGGCGAACTCGCACCCGTGACGCAAAACGGTGCCGCATGATGCTCTTCTAAGCTGCTGCAAGTGAGATTTTCGCAAGCTTTTCCAGCACACAGAGCAGACTGCCCCCTTCACTTCACTCTGTACTCTCTCTGTGCAACGACAAGCTCAAGAGCTCAAGCTCTCCGGCTGGTTGCTTGCTGTAGAGGCCCCGCACTAGTACAAGAAAAGTATTACCCATTCCTGTTTGCGTGACCCCGACGGAGATCACCATCTACAATGAACGCAAAAACGACCACCACGATCGGAGGGTTCAGGATGGGTGACATCGCCAAGGACGACCAAGTCTCGGACCAAACGCTGCAGGTGCCTCCCAAGTTTTCGTCAAACGCGAAGGACAAATTTGCAAGTTGAATTTTGCATGTCTTTTGAACCGTAGATTTGCACAAGAAACCACACCCCCATGAACCGATCACCAAAGCTCGATAACTCTACAGCATCAGTGCGAGAAACAAAATGGCAGTGTTGGAACCTCGTTTGTGGAAAGATTTCCGAAATGGTATCATTCATTTGAAATTGGCAGCCTCTTCGTCGAGGAGTAACCGAGCTTCGAAAAACGGTCCGCCGCCGGGTGTGGTATCTTACGCAACGAACTGTTGCTGAAATACCTATTACAAGTTATTCAGAATGCAAGTTTATCTGCAGCCTTGCCATGGTGGTGTACCAGTCAACATCTATTGTCTAACCCTGCGGAACCTCACTTGCCCCTAAACGCACTTTGATCACATGTAGTCTACAGCAGTTCACGCAGTCTCTCTAGAAAAAACACGCAACACGCGTTGCTTTCGGTGGTGTGTTTCCAGCTCATCGCCAGGCGAGCGGTTGCGATAGAGAGACGGCTGCGAGGAGAGCCGCCAGATCTCACGGACCCAATCGAGCGGGTTAAGGAGCACTGCCATCGAGTCGGGGCCACGAGCGTCAGATACAAGGTACATCACGCAGACGCTTCGGACCTGCTTGAGCCATAAGTTGATCTGATGAACAGGCGTCCTTCCCGAGCGAGCTGTTGTTGACTTTCTTTGACGCCACGGTTTTTCACTCTAAGGCCGAATCTTACGTCGTGATTATTTCGGAGATTTTTTTTTTCTCTCGGTGGGGGGGGGGGGTCTGCAAGGGAAAAATTATCTGGATCCAAACGCCCTTCTTACGGTTCCTCGAGACAGATTTTTTTCTGAGGGGAAAAAAAGGGCCGATTGAAGTCTTTGTGGGTCACAACATGCTTCAGTTCACGGTTTTGGCTCATGTGCGACCAACAAGACACCGAGTGCCCTGTTTTTGGGTCGCCTGCAGAGGGCATGTATATAATCGCACGCCAGTGACTGCAGTTTGCGGATGTCGTCGGCCAAAGACCTCTCTCGGGCATGCGTTGTGGATTGATCACGCTCGGAGCAACCAGAAAATAAAAGGCAACATCCAAAAAAGGCAACATCGCAACACACTTCGGTTCACGTTTACAGGCCGTGTGCAATCAAAACTGGACAATACGCTCTGCTTCTGGGACGCGAGCAGAGCGATTGTGTATGATCACACTCCATTGGCAGTAGTTTGTGGATGTCATCGGCCGAAAGCCTCTCTCTGGCATGTGTTGTGGACTTGTAGCGGGTGACACACGGAGCAAACACGCGGCGGAACAAGAGAAAAGTCCAAAAAGTCAACACCGCAACGCACTTCGGTTCACGTTTACAGGCCGTGTGCAATCAAAACTGGACAATATGATCTGTTTCTGGGACGAGAGCAGAGGGTATCTATATGATCACACGCCACTGGCTGCAGTTTGTGGATGTCGACGGCGTAAAGCCTCTCTCTGGCGTGTGTTTTGACTGGTCACACATGCAGCAGGCACAAAAACGGCTCTTTTCGGCCCGAAGCAAGAACGTCATCAGAGCATTGTGGCAGGGTTGACGTTATCGGCTCGTGTGCGGCCAACACGACGCAGAACGCTCTGAATTTTTTATACCTGCAGAGGGTTTGTGCATGACCTAATGATACTGGTCTCTGGTTGGCCAGCAGACGGTGTAGTTCCTCGTTCTGGCACGATCGGGGTGTGACCAGGGGGTACCCCCCCCCAATTCCAAACTGGAAATTATCAGCCGATCCAGTTTGGAAAATGGGCCTATTTTCCAACGCGGCAGCTGGGATCCTAGGAAATATTGGGCGACTTGGAATTTGGGCGTTTGGAATTGGCCAAATTCCTCCGCGTAAGACGCTCAAATAATTATTTGGGCTGAGAAAAGGACCCCCCCCCCAATAAAAATCCCGAAATAATCACGATGTAAGACTCGGCCTAAAATAATGGGAATTGGAATTTTCCAACTAGTTGTAGGAATTATAGGAACAGGTTTAGGTTCGTGTTCGTTTTGCTCTTGGTTCTGCGGCTAGTCCTTCATCGGCGATAGCTTTCCTACCGTTCAATGCCTTTGTCCAGAGGTTGTGTTGGACTTGCCAACGCCAAGAAAAGGGAAAAGATAACGATTGTGAAGGTGTTGCGTGTCACACGTTCTGTCGCTGACGGACAGATGCTGTGACCACGCTGTTCTTGTCATCGCGCGACCTATGTTTTGTATCAGTGGGTCCCGCACGGTTACTATGACACGCCGTTGGAAGAGCGGGCGAAGGAGCTGGGCTCCGAGCCGGGGCAGCTTTGCAAGACGATGATAATGGAGAACAAGGCCTTCGATGAGGTACATGTATGGCAGACAATAGATAATAGCGCCTTCTATGACAGGCTCTTGGCGCTGTGTGCTCTCGGTGGCCACCTCTCACCGCACGCACACTCCTCTGTGCCGCGCGGAGCCCTTGGCACAACCCTTTCTTTTGATGACGCTCGGAATCATTCCACGATGACGATATGACGATAACTCCCCGCGAAACAACGCTACAGAGTCGGTCGCCTTTGATGGATGGGTAGAAGAGTGAGTGACCTAATCGACAACGAGAAAGGTTAAGGAAATAGAGAGCGACCGGGGGTGCCATGGTTCGAGGATTACCGTAGCGTGTACAAACAGCGCTCGCTGCCTGTAGACTGCCTTGATTTTGTGTTTGAAGACCGCGTGTAGGAAACAACGAAGCCCTTGCATCCCCCTCCCCGGTTTGTTGCAGCATACTTGTCGTGGCTCCGATACAAGAGGGTGGTGTGACAAAGGCCCCCGACCCTCTTATATCGAAGCTCCCTTCTTATGCCGGAACAAAGACGGCACCCAACAATGTTATAGCGGGTCGAGTCCGTGACAAGCGATTTCGATCCTCTTATATCGGAGCCCCCTCGTATACTGTACGCGCTACACGCGTTTTGGCTTTTTGGCAGAACGACCCGACGATAGAGCGGTTCTACCTCGTGGTGGTGCAATACGCTGCTAGGCTCAGCTCACAGAAGATCTCGGCCGCGGTGATGCGCATGATGAAGCACTCGTCTCGGGGTCGATGTAACCTACAGGTGTCTCCCGAAGAAGTGAGTGATTGTGATTCGGCACAGTCAGTCGAGTACCGTACAAACCAAAGCCGTACGTTTGTCTTTCGGAATGTGCCGATTGGGTGTTCATGTGCAGCATGAACAGTATCGTATGAGTGTGTCTGTTCTCTCTCTCTCTCTCTCTCTCTCTCTCTCTCTCTCTCTCTCTCTCTCTCTCTCTCTCTCGCTCTATCTCTCTCTCTCGTTCTCTCTCTCTCTCGTTCTCATCACCCCCCCGCTGCCATCTCGCCCCGTTCAGGTCCTGCCTCGATAGATAGATTGACATGTCACACTATGAACTTGTGCCTGATGAAGACGAGATTAGAGAGCAAAGTAGAGTCAGTCTTGTTCACATATATATCTCCACCAATGCGGTGCGATGGCTAGACTGATGATGTCCGTGTAACGGTTGCAACTCACCAACTGCGGCAGCCTACAGGAAACGCGCGCAGCAAGCAGCCTCGACGACATGGAATATCGTGCAAGCACCAACGAACCCCCATGAGCCCTTACGTTTTTTTCCTAGTATTTTGGTCCATGTTGGAATCCCAATGCTGGCGTGTTTCGCTTCATACAGTAGACCCTTTCCAAACAGATCTGCGCCACTTGTTTCGTTCCACGAAGTACGCGGGAGCCAGATTCCAAACCTCCCGCGGGTAAAATTGAAGAACCAGATGTTTCCATCCAAGTACGGTAGCAACGATCTTGTCGCCGGGTTCTCACGCCGGGAAGACCTCAACCGATGACACGATGTTGCGCCGCCCCCCCCCCTCTCCCCCCAAGCATCCACAAAACAGCAGTCGCCCCCTTAAACCCAGCTCTCTCGTTCTCTGTACTACGTCCACCTCCCTTTTTTTTCACACGCACAGCCCAAACATCCAAAAAAATCAGTCGCCCCCTACAACCCAATTCAAGGTGGAGCTTTTTCGTTTTCTGCACTTCCCCCCCCCCCCCAGACTAGGGAAGACATTTTTGAGCCACCTTTGGCAAAGTAGGAAGGAACGATTGGCCATCGGTGATCGGTCCTGTGGGAACAATGCTCCGTCCTCTCGAGGACGCGTGGTCAATGGTCTAACCGCTAAGGCATGCAAAACATAAGAGTACGCCCCCCCCCCGCCCCCCAGGTTGGTCTGTCGCTGTCCGGGTTTCCTCACAACGGCGTTACTGTATTCGGCGGCCTTACCCCGATGCCCGTCATTCTGTCGGAGGCTGTGCTGGCCCTGAGACCTTCCTTCTTGTGGATGGGCGCCGGACACCCCTTGCTCAAGCTGGGCGTGAGCACGGAAGACTTGGTGAAGAAGCTCGGCGCCACTGTTGCGGACATTTCTGTCCCGAGGGACGGGCCAGGGGCTGCTGACGATGATGAAGGCACCTACGACTGACGATAGCGGTAACTGCCCACGAGCGGTTGTGTTGCGCTTTCGGAGCGATCGAGGCTACCTTGGGGTTGCTATTTTGGTACTATGATATTGCCGGCGGACAGCGAGTTCACATTTTTACGAAGTACGTAGGATTTTACCGATCCATCTCGATGGGGAGAGCTGGTCGGAAGAGCGCGGTGTCCTTTCTTAGATCTACGTAGACCTACATTTCTCCGGAGTTTCGTAGAATTCAAGAAGGATTTTTTGCCTACGGGTCACGACGAGCCATTGATACCGACGGCAACCCTTTATCACCCTAAACCACACACGACACGCGTGGAAAAGGTCGTACAGTGTTGAGGCCCTTGGTGCCGCAGCTTCGTACAAGCTGCAGTAAGTGTTGTTTGCTTTTTTACTGGATTTTCCAAAACTCGCCACAATACAAAGTGGGTCATCTTTCAATCTTTCAAGCCAGCGGAAAGCCACGGGCGAAAGGGGGTATTCAACGACAAGCGTCATCATTCTAAGACAATGATTCACCCTGCTTTTTCGGGCAAGAATGTGGACCCGCAAGGTTTAGGTGCTTGTCCAGCCCGTACATACAGGTAAGCAAGGACGAGAATATCGCTTCCTGGGATATCGCGTTGTTCAGCCAGGCTTGGCGCGTTGCAAAAGGTGGTAGCAGCAGTATGTAACGCCACCTTCACTCACCAACAACCTACGCCGTGGCTGTCGATGATGTACTGTAGAGATACGTACAGGTTGCGAACGATGCCGACAAAAGGTCTAACGTTTTCTCGAAAACGTAATACGTGATGGCTGGACCACCCGAGTCTTTGGAAACCTCTTTCTTGCATTCGTTGCCAACAAACAGCGCATTCACCCCACCAATTACCACGGAAGACACGACACGACACGACACCAAGCCATGATTCATCATCCATCACCCGGCACTAGTATCTACAGCGAAACAAAAAAAACACTTCTGGAACAGCAGTCTGGCACATGATAATCGTGCTGCCATCCTCGCCCCACCGCCCACACGCGAAGCAAGCCCGGCATTGACACGACACACAGTCGAGGAGGGCAGGCAACAGACAGTGAGAGAGAGGAATGCATAGGTGTGAACTCAATCGCCTCGTCTCGTCCGTCGACTACTCCAATTGCTTCCTACACAACAGAAAGGCAGCCCCGTTGAGGCACCACGTACCGCTACTCTTATCTTCTAGGCGGATTGGGGCATTCTCCGGAGCCCCTTCCGCCCGTTTTGTCTCGCTCCAAGCACGCAATACACGGCCCGAAACGCAGATATGCAGATGGAAGACGTACGTCGACAGCATGAAGTACGTATCTCTTCGGCAAAGAATCAATCTTTGGGACACTCACCAACGAACTGATAAGCCGAATGTGAGAACGATCTGCCATGCGCTTCTCTCACTCCAGTGCTGCGTGCCGCGAGGGCCGCTTCGACACGACATGGTCACTTGACACCGGTGCATTCAGCCATCGTCCATCATCCACTATCGACAGCAAGTAAAAAACAAATGGGGAGTGGGTCGGTGCTTTGAGCTCTATCTCTCGCTCGCTCGCTCTCTCTTAACACAGAAAAACAGACAAGTCTCCGTGGAGAAGGCTCCAACACCAGTCAGTCAGGCACCTCTATTGTACATTGTGCCACTATAATACTATTACAAAAACGCACTTGAAATTGTTCTATCAAGCAACCTTAACGTGCAGTCCCAAAGTGCAGGCGGGCGGCATCACACCGGCGAAATACAGCGAGGCTCCAGTCCAGCGCGGCCAACACGGAAAAACGCCTTCCACGCAACCCCGCCTGATGTGAACAGGATACACAACCACCAAACGAAACAACTTTCTCGAGCACAAAATGGGGGGGGTCTATTTCCCCGCTGACTCAACAGCAGTAAAAACAAAACAAAAAAACACTCGTTCATCGGGTAACGTAGTTTACTCACATGTGCGCGATTGACAAAAAACAAATTGCTAAATTACAGAGCCCAAGACTCTTGGCTTGAATCCCCACCAACACACACAGATGAACAAAATGACAACAGGAGAGAAATGGGATAAATGGGCAGAGGCACACCACATCCACCGTTATGCCGGAGTCGATATGTTCACAGGGAGGCAACAATTGAACATTGCACATTGCTACGTTTTCCTTCAGGCCGAATGCGACTGACTACACGGATACGCATCGACCAAGCAGCAGCGGCCTACGGGTTCACTGAAGGCACTCGAAAACAGACACGACGCACCCATCGTGACCTTTCGAAACCATCTCAGTGGAACAGGACACGCGCGAACGCAACATGGAAGGTCTTCGTCCTGGTGGCTTCGAGCGAAGAAAGCCTCACCACACCAGCTGGCTACGGCGACGTTCTACGTACTAATGTGGTACCGCGATACTATACGATGCTGTAGGATTGAACGCTCACATGCCAGTACACCCCAGATAAATCACGTGGACTTTCGATCTCCCTTGATGGTAGTTAGGCGTCACAACTCTACCGCTACCGCTACCGCCCAACTCGAGCAGTCGAATCACGACCACGGCACAGCCAACTGCCTCTTGGAGAAGAACCAATCATTCAACGCTGCGCTGACTAACAAGCCGCTCGCTCTGAAGCAGAGATAAATCGCTTCACGCATCTCATCTGCAAAAAGCAACCAAAATGTTCAAACGCAGACACATTTTGGAAACCAACCAACGCTCGGATCGACCCTACCTACACTGCACGCTCGAACGGAACGAGCAAATCGTCTACACTCAACCGTCGAGAATGTAGTGAAACGTGGTATACCATTTGATATTCACACAGACAACAAGACGACAATGATCGATCGACAGGTCAACACGCATTCATCCCATCCCATCCCACCCAGCCTTCAAACCCACCCACGAGTACGTCGTCTACATGTAGGTGGATATCAACAATCTGCATCTAGACTAGATACTGGATGAGCCCCTCTGTTTTTTCAAGTGAACAGAGAACTGAGGCCCGTTGCAAGTTTTGCACCGCCGTTCCTTCAAGTGAAGAGAGGCTCGTTGCAGGTACGACACCGTTCGGCCGTGAGCTTGTTGCGCAGCGTGCACCTGGAGCACGCCATGAACCCCTCCGACGCCCCCTCAAGATCCCCGCTCTCTTCCCAGTCGTCCACCGCGAGACTAGCAGCCTCCGCCGCCGCGATCTCGGCCTCCACATCAACGGTAGCTCCCCCGCCGCCAACGCCCGACAAAAACGCAGGAGGCGACGGCCTCCTGGTACCGCTACTGCTGCTGCCTCCGCCGCCGCCGCCCATAAGGGCCGTGCCCTGGAAACCGGTCTCTGGTCCGGACGGAGGCTTGGTCAGCCCATCCAAGAAAATTTGGCCGTCGTCTTCGTCCACGTCTCCGGATGGTTCCGTGACCTGGTTGGATATTGATTACGTACGTCGTTTTTGGTTCATGCTTACGTTGGCCAAGGATTGAGTGGATCTTTCGTGGAGGCTGTGCGACGATCTCTCTCGTGTAGTCACGCATAAATATTTGAACTCTAATTGATCGTGCTTCGTTCATGGTTCGGTTTGCCAAGTGTTGAGTGGATCCTTTATGTAGATTGTGAAACGGTCTCGAATAGCCACGCGGCAGGGTTCCTTCCACCCTCTTGTGCAGGCTTTTTCTTTAAAGTTAGGAAAACAACTGAAACAAAACTAACGAGTTTTACCGCGACTTTATTGCACTCCATGGGGTGATGGAGGTAATGAAAAATTGTCATGTAAAACCCATGCCATCCCGAATGAAAGCAATGAAAGCAAGGTGGTCGAGCCTTGTGCACACTTATCCAGAGGAGAACGCTGCACTGTGCTGACAAAATCTTCCACCACGTCTGACTTGCTTCGTTCCCTCATGCTAGTTGGCTTGTACATTGTGTGTGTGGCGGTCGTTCGTGAAGGCGAAACCAAGTGGGCTCCGCAACTAGTAAGTACCCCAAGGGTTTAGGGCAAAGGCTACGGATAGCTAAGAGTAATAAAATATTCGATACCGTGACCTCTTATGGGGTGAGGGCAAGGGAATAAGTAGTTTGAGGGTAACAATCACGTTACCTTGAGGTGCAGCGTGTCCCCAGCCTTGACGTTGGCAGCCTGCAGCGTGCTTCCCCCCGTCAGCTCCGTACCTCTCAGGTAGAGAACCTGGCGCGCGGGTGCCACCTCGATAGATGCGAACACCTGATGCCATGATGCCAGCGACGAAGAAAACCGCAATCGAAAAGACAAGAGAAAACGCGCAACAAGCGTCATCATCGTGCCAGCACCGCGGGAGAAGAACAACACAGCGCCGCTACCGGTGTTCGATGGTAAAAGTGGCGTTTTACCAGAGAGCGCAGCATGGGTACACCGTGCAAGGAACGAGGTACTTCTATTTAGTACATGGTGGACATTTTTATCAAAATCATTGCATTGTGGGTACGGCCAGGGACTCGATCGTCCTTGTACGGGGTATTGAGAGTATGAGACCAACTGAAAATTCCATCAGCGTCACACGATTTCAGCGGCTTTACATAGGGCGCGTGTCCTTTACGAACAATCCCGCTCGATCGCCACAAAAAAACAACAAAGCTTGTGTGCAAACCAAACACAAGAATGTTCACACCAACTCAGGTTGTCCAGAAAACAGCCCTTTATGAAAATCAAAGGGAGGAGGCACAACAATACAATACTCTTACATGATCAACACGTTAGTTACCTGGAGCTTGAAGTGGCTGACGGTATCGTCCGAGCCGCATGTGATCTCGAACGGCGCCGCCCCCCTTCCCCGGGTGTTCCTTTTCAGCCTTCCCGTCGACGAGAACTGGGCGGCCGAACCGTCCCCCGTTGGTGCTTCCTCGCCGTCCTTGAGCCGGACCACTTTCACTTGTTTGCCCTAGAGTTGGAGAGAGACCGGGAGGGGGCACAAAAGAGTAGATTTCGTCGCCCTGGATCCCCTCACGGTACGTGCGTGGAGATGAATAGCCTCGAGAGGCCAACTTTTCTGGGTACAACTTGAAGACATGGATGCACTTGGGAGAGGAGAGCACCAGAACGAACGCTGGTGCCTAAATTCTTTCATACGGACGGTCTTTTGGACACAGAGCCGTGTGTATCCCAATACCGCAACGGAGGGCATGTGCGGCAGCCAACTCAAAACAAAAATTCGGCGCCTTGCCCATAGATGTCTAATACCGACTGCTGTCTCCGTCTTCCGTCTTCTAACCAGTCGAAACGACTCTTCCACACTCATACACTACACCGGAAACCCTTCTCAACAAACCGTCGGTGACGCGCGGGTGTGACGGAACATGGAAAAAGTATTCTGGTCCTGAATTGACAGTCGAAATTCGGGTGGGGGACCACCGGTCACATTCAACGGTCACAACCGACGGTCTCACAATAAGATCAACCAAGCGTCGCGTGGGTCGAGTTTGACGGTGGGGACCACGCGAATTAGGCGTACAAGCTACTTGTACTATACCTTCCTTCTGGTTTTGAGGTTTTTCGTCTCCGCGCTTGCGTCCACGCACCAGCACACTCGTCGCCCTTTGTTTTTCGCCCATCTATCGATTCCGCAATCATTTCGCTGCACACTTTCCGGTTGAAACACGCTCACACAAGCTGCCCCACACGTCCACCTTAACCTTTCCCGCTTGCTAATCTATGGATGTAACACACACCACGGCACTGTAGCATGCGACGCACGGTTACATACCTCGAACACGATCTTGGACAACTCCGCCCTCTCAGCAGCCGCCTTCGTGCACTCCTCACATACCCTGGGGAACCATCCACCTCCCTCCTCCTCCCCCTCCCCTGGCGAGTACCTCACTCCGAACGTTCTTTCAAGCGCACTCTTGGCAGTGGAGGTAGAGGTGGAGGACGCGGCTCCGCCGGCGCTAGAACTACTCCCACCACCACCACCACCACCACCACCACCACCACCACCACCACCACCACCACCGCCGCCACCACCATCTACATGCGTCACATAGCCGACCTTTAGAACGAAGACACGAAAACGACAACAGCGGGAAGGGGGGCACCAAAAACACAAGAAACATGTCACAAGACAAGAGGTGGACGGTTTAGACCAACACACAAACTCCTGCGTACATGAAGCGAAAACTGAGGCAATATTAAACCTTCTAGCATACTTCCAAGTATTTGATACAATAGACCCACTCTTGTCATACTGTTTCTACTTTCAGCCCCCACGTGGCTAGACTTACATAGCGCTGGCAAAACGATAACCGCAAGCGACCAGTAGCCTTCGAAGGGTTTTTCTGATAGGTACAATAAACATGTAGAATAAACCATGCAGTCGGGGAAGTTGGGCTAGGGCTAGGGTTAGGGCTAGGGTTAGGGTTAGGGCTAGGGTTAGGGTTAGGGTTAGGGTTAGGGTTAGGGATATAGTGTGTGCGTGTGCGTACGCCCCCCCTGTTGTACTCCTCGTACGTATCATGAGCTTAATACCTCGCGAGCGAGGGCGGTCCGAAGCGACTCACTTGATGTAGGTCGACCCATTCCGCCTCCGTTATAACTTCCGCCTCCGGCACGCCATCCTCGTCCGACATGACCGAAAGAACGCTTGCGCCTGCGGCGCCTGCGGCAGGAGGAAGCTGACCCCTCTCCAGCAACTGCCGCAACCGCTCCCCCACGACCACAAGGCCGTGGTCACACCGAAACGCCTGCCGCCCCAAGACGGAGTACCGACATGGTCAGGGTTTGGGGATATGTTCGACGGCCAAACTCGTTGTCTCGTTTGCCACTTCAATACACTTTCCATAAGGTCGGAGGAGATAGGGTTGGGAATAGGGTTAGCGCGAGATTGCCTAGACCCCACAGCGGTAGGGTCGTGGTCGCAACGAAAAAACTGCCGCCCCAAACGGAGCACCCACAAGGTCGGAGGAGAAAGGGTCGGGAATGGAGAATGGGGTTAGCGCTAAAACCTAGGCCCGGCAACGGCCAACTCGCGGTCGCAATGCTGCTCCTACAGCACCGAACGTATTGGGGTCGAGGATAGCAGTAGGTCTAGGGGGTAGGGTGAGGGTCGGGATTAGCTCTACAACGACCGGGCTGCGCATCTGCCACGCGCCAAAGGACGCGATGTTCAACATCGAGACAGCGTCTGGGTGAATTAATTAATGATCTGGACTGTTGTGAGGGTGAGAAAAGAGGCCGGCCATTCTTTTCCGGCTTTACACAAACAAAAAAGACATGCAAAGCGTTGAGAATATCGATGGATGAACCACCAGGGGTCAGGTACGGCAGTGGCTGAGACAAGCAAGCGCCCATTTTGATTAGAATCATGTTTCTATCCACGCCATGATCCCAGGCAAGACGCGCAACGCAAGCATTTTTTTTACACCGGAACCGCAGGCCTGTGGACGCAGCGCACCTGGGTAGCAGTAGTTCACGGTGGGAAGCTGCCGTTGGATATGTATGCATGTCAAAGATACGGTAGATTGGGGTTTCTATCTGCCTGGTTGGCATGTTGGCAGGAGAGAGATAGATGGAGAGAGAGAGACCAGACTCGTGTGCAATAATAATACACTGTGTTTACCATCACCAAGGAGGTGAATTGACCAGCCCCCCGAGGCCACGGGGGGAGGATACTGGTCCTAGGCCCTGCCTGACTTCAGGCGTGTCTACAGTTATCGATAACTCAGGCTGACGGACCAGGGTCAGTCAGGGTCAAAAAACATTTTCGTGACAACAGCAGGACGAGCTATTCCGGATCGCGGCACCGGGGACGCCCGTGGATACCAGCAGCAGCAGCAGCAGCAGCAGCAGCAGCAGCAGCAGCAGCCGCACCGCGCCCAGGGGCAAGCGCCGCAGCAACAGCGCCCTCCCGGTCAACAGCAGCAACAGCCGTCTTCAGGAGGGGGACGGGGCTCCGGGGGGGCATCTTCCACCAACTTTCACCAACGCCATGTTGGAGGTAGGGCTGTTTTTTCCGGGAAATCCCAGGGGCAGGCCGCTCCGACGCCTTCTCTGCCGCCCGACCCGTTCCCGTCCGCTACCACTGCCCCCGCATCTTTTCCAGCGCTGTCTGAGGGTGTGGGGGTGCCACCAGGCCCTGAGGGGCCATTCGTGCCGGCGTTTCGTGGGGTTCAGCCCGGAGGTATGTCTGGGTTTGATTCTGAAGGTATCGCGGTTGATTCGCAGGAAAAATGGTGCCAAGTGAGCTTGTCGGTGCCTGGTGCTGCCGATATGACTGCCATGATCCGCACGGGGCATGTTTTCTGTGTGACCGCAAGCACGCGGCCGTCTGCGACTTTCAGCTTCCCCGGGTTTTGCGTGCCCCCCCACGACCTGTACATCAGGAAAAGCAGCTTGCAGCCTACTCGCGATACCGGCTGACATGGTGGTGAGCCCTGATCCAGAATCCAGAACCGCAACGGCGTCTATGGCAGTCATATCGGCAGCACCAGGCACCGACAAGCTCACTTGGCACCATTTTTCCTGCGAATCAACCGCGATGCCTTCAGAATCAAACCCAGACATACCTCCGGGCTGAACCCCACGAAACGCCGGCACGAATGGCCCCTCAGGGCCTGGTGGCACCCCCACACCCTCAGACGGCGCTGACTGACGAATTGGTGTGGCATGATTTAGTCAGGCATGATATCGCCGTGTACGGGTGTTTATCATTCACAAACACCGCTGTCGTTTTCTTCTTGAGTACAACCAGGTGCCTACTGCTGTTTGAGTTCAAGCTGATTAGTGTCTACTCCGGTAGTAATAAGCTTTGGGGGCATTGTGGACGCAGCGCACCTGGGTAGCAGTAGTTCACGGTGGGAAGCTGCCGTTGGATATGTATGCATGTCAAAGATATGGTAGATTGGGGTTTCTATCTGCCTGGTTGGCATGTTGGCAGGAGAGAGAGATAGATGGAGAGAGAGAGACCAGACTCGTGTGCAATAATAATACACTGTGTTTACCATCACCAAGGAGGTGAATTGACCAGCCCCCCGAGGCCACGGGGGGAGGATACTGGTCCTAGGCCCTGCCTGACTTCAGGCGTGTCTACAGGCCACACCTGGTTCAGCAGGCACCCCGGCCGGTCGGAGCGTATGCTCGAGTTGTCGTGGAAGGCTCGCCACGTCGACATCCACCATGCTTCCACAACGAAGTACCGCTCGTGCGACGACCCCCTGCCGCTGCAGCTGTTGCCATGTCTACAAGCACCGGTCAGTGGTCGGGGCCGATACAGATGGCCGTGGTCAACCAAGAGGCCAACATAATAACAACAAGTGCGGCACGAAAGTCAGGTGACACGTGATGAGATCTCGCAGCAGATCAGTCCAAGAGACCAAGAAAACTGCCCGCGTTTCGGGAGGTCAAAAGTCCCCCCCCCCGAAACTTCTTTACATACGCGTTTGGTGTAACGGTGATCGGTCCTGTGGGAACAATGCTCCGTCCTCTCGAGGACGGGTGGTCAATGGTTTAACCGTTAAGGCATGCAAAACATAAGAGTACGCCCCCCCCCCCCCGAAACTTGTTTACATAGGCGTTTTGTGTAACTGTTAAGCGCGAAAATAGCATAAATAGCATCACAGATGGCGCTTGGCTACGGCAGTGCAATATTCGGGTCCTCGCAGCATAACGGCGCGGGGGTAACACAGCTCGCCCGATGCCCCGTAACATATGTCGGGGGCGGGAGAAGAGCATACTGCGTCCGTCACCGCGCGCACACGGTTAATGGCATTTAGAGGTATTTTGTGTTTTCAACCGCACTGAGACTGACGTATTTTCATTGGTCAGCCGGTTAGCGCGGTCGATGCTACTAATAAAAACACACACACACATACTTTCAAGTTTTTTTCGTCCGGGGCGCACAGCCAAGCATGCTTCAAGCCGCTAGCGTACGGGGCCGGATACAAGACACTCCTTCCTACGACCACCGCCCCGCCGTTTCTCTTGCAAAACAAGCCACACGCTAAGACCGGCCCCACAAACCACAGCGCAGTGCTGCATACGACCTGACCCAAAACACCAACAGGAACCGAGGTAGGGTTCCACCTCCCCCGGGCCTGCCGCGGGCTTTGAGGCTCGCTTGCCTGCTATTGCTGCTGCTCGAAGAACCTCCCCGGCTGTGCGCGAGCAATCTCGGGGGGAGAGCATCGCTTCGCTTCCAGAGGCCTTTGAGAGACGGACCGGTCACGAGCTCCGCGCTCTTCGCCTGCCTCAGGTCCAGCTTGAGCTTCATCTCATCCTTATCCTAGGGTGTCCGCGCGAAAACGCGTTTGTCAGGTGGTCGGAGTGGGAGGGAGGAGGGTTGCTCGTGTTCCCTCGGTCGAGGAGCTCAGCGCCCTCAACATCAGAGAGCGTGGGCAAAAGATGATGGCGTGACTACTCTCTCATCATCTCGTCGACAAGCTCGACGTCGCGAAACACCAACTGGTCGGAATAAAAATAACTGAAAATTGTCAGAGAGACAAGCTCACCTGCGCTACGGTAGTCGCACCGCCTACCTGAAGGGTCGGTTTGGACTACGGTACGGTATGGTATGGTATGGTATGGTACGGTACGACACGGTATGGTACGGCGCGGTGCGGTGGGGTGCGGTACGGGTGTCACACCTGCTCTTCGCACTGGCTGCACGGCTGAGTTCCGGCCGGGTACTCGACCTCCTCCGCCAACGGGAAGAGGTTCTTCACCATCTCCCACCCCCGTGGGGAGATCCAGCGGTACTTGCGCCTGCCGGATTTCCTGCCATCCCGAACGAGCGCGAGAAAAATCAAACAATCAACCCATCAAAAGATTCAAAACGGAGGGGAGATGCGACACTGATGACGCCTACCGACAGAAGTGATTTCAGAGAGAAAAAAAAAAGGCATCTCCTCACCAGCCATGGGTGCAGCAGTCGCAGCTAACCTTTACCTTACCACCACGCGACTTCACCAGGCTACCTGCTAACTCGCTTGCTGCTTCCGCATCCACCTCTCTACAACGCGGAAACGACCAAAACGAGACCCAACAGAATTCCAAGCAACAACGGTAAAGACCGCCGCCGGAGTGCAAAGAAAACAAAATGCCGTGCTGCTGTAGGCGTTGCAGATATGTAGCGAAAAAACAAGTAAAAAGCTAACGCACCCGCCGACAAGGTTCCCGTGCTCGCACGTGATGTTCTGGTTCACCCGTCCATCCGGCAGCCTCATCGCACCAACCGGCTCTCCGCCAGCACCGCCACCCTGCCCTCCCCGACCCCGCCCCTTCCCGCCCCCGCTGCCCTTGCCCTTGCCACCGCCGCCTTGCGAGTTCGACGAGCTCTTGCCGGCATTGCGGAGGAACTGTCATCATGCGAGCGAGAAACGTAGGCTTTCTCAGACGTGTTGGCGGGCAGAGTCTCCGGCGCGCTTCATGCAAAGGGGTAAAAAAGGAAATGGTAGTGGTCCCGAAATATCGCGGTCCCGAACAGGGCGGTTTTCGCGTTAACACATCCCTCGACACAACACCTACCTGGCAGCCTACTTCACGTACTAAATTTGAGTTCGGGGAGCTTCCCCCGAAAACGCGGATCCCGATAAGTACATAACACGGTGATTTTTGTCTGTCACTACACCGCGATATATATATATCGGGACCCACTGCCGATCTAGTCCGCGACAACTCTTCTTCTTGGACGGGCGGGTGAAGCCAGGTAAAACCTCAGCAGTGCATTCATTTGGCAGGCTACATTAGAGCTCACCATCGGATGAAATTAAAGCTCCGGCCTCCTCGAGACTATACAAAACCTCTTCTTTGCCAAATGACGAAAAAAAAAAACTCCCGCAGCAGAAGTCTACCACAAGCTGCGTTCGTTCGTCTCTATCCCGAGTTCACGCATCAACGGATTGCTGCCGCTTCCTCTGACGTCAAAAACACCACGTGCCTGTACCATACTGCACGCCTGTTTCTTCCAAGCCTACCCCCCCCCCCTCCCCCTGCATACAACCTACCCACGTCGTCCCCCTTCACCTCTTCCTCTAGAAAGCTAGCTCACCTGATCGTGGCAGACTTTCAAGTCCGCTACCCACTTGCGCGATATCGCAAACGGGACTTGGGGTGACGCCCCCGATCCCCTCCCTCCCCCTCGGCCTCTTGCCGCGCGCGTTCCTTCGCGCTGCTGCTGCTGTGGTGGTGGCCACGAAGGCTCCGGCTTTTCCAACTCCGCCAAGAGCTGTCCGCTCTCGCGAGACACGTTCACGTTGCTCTCCCTTCCCCCCAAGGCATCACAAGGGACCAACAAAAAAAGAAAGGGGCGGGGGGTGGTATACTGCTGTCACGCAGAGCTCGTTGGTTCCTCGGCTAGCTACAACAATGTTAAGGTACATACGCCTACATTATCTCTAAACCACTTCCAAATGACGACTAAAGACTATACCTGCTGTGCACACGTAGAGGGTAACGACACATTGTAGCATAGCTTGCAACGAGAGCAACCGCTCGACTCACTTCTGCCCGATGTGGTCCTTGACACAGAGGGAGCAGTAGTAGTTCGAGGCGGAGAGGTGGTAGTCCGGACGAGGCATGCACACCGTCGACAAGATTCCCTCGTAGGCAGCCCTGGTGACCAGCTTGAACTTGGACACCGAGGCCGGGTGGAGCCCGCCGTGGGGGCAAAGCAGCGGCACGTTGGTCAGGCGCTCCGTGAAAACGCACGGCGTTTCCTCCTCAACCTCCTCCGTCAGGAGAACCTGTTCCTTGTTGTCGTCCGTGGCAATTCGACACGTGGTTCCCGCCACGTCGCCCTCCACCCCATCAGCATCATGACTGAAGCAAACGGAACTTTCGTCCGAGCCAGGGTTGCCCTCCTCCTCCGGGGCCCCCTCTTCCTCCTCCTCCTCCTCCTCCCTCCGCGGCACAGGCCCCCCTGTTGCCTCTTCTTCAGGGCCTCCTCCGCTGCTGTGTGCCGCCACAGCAGCGCCATCCGGCTCTGGTCCATCACCGGCATCGGCGGCTCCGGCGTCATCGCTGGCCTCGCCCTCCCCCGCCGCCTTGGTGGTCTCTTCCACCTCCATCATCTCGCTGCCGCCGCCGCCGGCCTCCCCCCCCTCAGAGGCTGCAACACCGTCGAGCACGAGGGGGTCCCCGCCCGAGGAGCCGCCGTTCGCTGGAAGAGACATCGCCGTGGACGCCGCCGCCGCCGCAGCAGCAGCAGCAGCAGCAGCAGCAGCAGCAGACTCGCCATTGTGATCGGCGCGCTGCCCGACGATCCACTGCCGCAGCCACTCCGCTTCCACCCAGAAGAACTCGCTCTCGGGGATATTCCCTGGCAGCTCTTCTTGTCCCTCTTCTTCTTCGCTGTCGGCGGCGGCAGTAGCGGCGGTCGGGGATTGCGCCAAGGACGCGGCCACCGCCTGCGCGAAGTCGAGTTCCTCCTGGGTGGTTGACTCGTCCGCCTCGGCGGCCGCAGCGACGATGGCGGAGACGGCGGCGGCTTGCCTCGCCTCGTTGCCATCGCCTCCCGCCGTGGCGGCCGATTCTTTGAGCTCCTCGTCGGAGGGGCTGGGGTGGACGTACGGGACAATTGCCTGCTGCTGCTCCTGCTGCTGCTCCTGCTGCTCCTGCTGATCGTTGTCCACTGCGATGGCGGGGTGGAGATACTGGTAAGTAGTTGCGGTAAATGGGTGGGGATTGTATACTACGGCCTAGAAAGGCTTTTCCGAATGAAATAAATACAGTGTGATGCCCAAGAGAGGGGGGGGGCGCTAACATGGGGGGAACACGCCGACAGCGCCATGCAGCAACAGCAACAGCAACAGCAACAGCAACAATCGCATGCAACGAAGAGGGAAGAGACACACAGAACCGTCGCCCGCCATGCAAGTTCACAAGGACAAAGGATAACACAACCATCAAAATATCAACAATAAAACCAGGCCGAAAATAAGAAGCGCCGCTGTCTTCGCTCTGCCGTTAAACCCTGGGATTGTCGAGTCGAACCTCTCAAAGGAAAGCTCCCGTGCTACGGTACCGGTCTCACTCTACAGCTCACGCGCGCATTCGCCACAACTTACAATACAACGTGCTCCCACACGTACAGCAGATGCACGGCAGCACCATCTGCTCACCACCCACCAGCACAAACAAGCCATGACACACACACTCCTCAGGATGTGCCTGCCCCCTACTTGTAGAGCGATTTTCAAACCTCGGTTACTCCACAACCAAGATTTGTCTGTACCGTACCGTATACCATGCCGTGGTATTCCGTAATAGGCGGAGAGATGACACCCCGTCCCAGAACGATTTTCAAACCTCGGTTACTCCACAACCAAGATTTGTCTGTACCGTACCGTATACCATACCGTGGTATTCCGTAATAGGCGGAGAGATGACACCCCGTCCCAGAACGATTTTCAAACCTCGGTTACTCCACAACCAAGATTGTGCCAAACACCAAAAAAGGCGGTTTTTGAAACATCTCGTAGAGGGCCTTCCGTAGACATTTGGGACTCTGCCGCACCCCCTAGGTTTTTTTAGCAATTGGTGGTTTGAAAGGCGTTCTAGGGTGGGTGCCACCTCACGGTATTTCACGGTATTTCGACAACGTTCCTCACGGAGAAATGACCTCTTCGCGTCGCTAAACATCTCCGAATCCCGGCGACACACAGCCATTCAGGCAACCCACCTCCTACATCCTCGTCGTCCCCCCCGGCGGCGGCAGCGGCGGCGGCGGTAGTCCCTTCGTCCGCGGTGCACGAGTCAGCCCTCGAGCGTCGCCTCGCCCTCTTCGCTGCCGGCCCATCTCCCGGCTCTTCGTGGCCCTTGCCGTCGTCGGCCTTATCCTCCTCCTCTTCTTCCTCCGCCTCCTCTTCCTCTTCCTCTTCCTCCTCTCCAACCCCTGCGTTGTTTTCCTGGTCGATCACTATAGCCTGCGCGGGTCCCTTCCCCTTGCCTGCTCCCGCCAAGGAAGCAACAACAAACCCGCGGCGAGGGGGGGTAGATAGGCTTGTATTTCGTGGTTATTGGTGCTGGCGTATTTGCTTGCGAGCGCATACGCGACGGTTATTAAGGGAATCTAAGCAGCTCGTCGGGTCTAGCGGAAGTACCCTATTTAGTTTCTTTGCTGCCCATCTGCTATCGTCGCTCGTAGCTGCTGAGCTCCGATCCGCGGTGTGAGTTCCGATCGGTCTTGCTACTAAACAATTCCCGTCCGTCGGCCCCCTCGCCCTCACTTCCGCGGTCCTCACCAACAAAGTTCCAGCAGGGCCTTCACTCCATGTACCACTCTCACTCAGGTGGTCGAGGTCTTTACTATCCATAACGTCTTGGGGTATACGAAACGACGCAGTATTGTACTTTAGTGTACTCCGCCGAGACTCGAACACACAACCTCAACCGTTGTGAGCTTTACTGATATAACGGGGTATAGGCTGCTTTATGAGGGTACTCAAATACCGTAGACGACACAAGATAACCGCCGGGGCTACCGGCATCTATCTAAGCTAGTTTGGTGAAATGATGGATACATAATTACACCAGATGGCGGGTTCACCCTTCGGTAAAAGTGAAGCCGGTCGAATGTCGGCGACTACATGTGGGCATGGCAGAAAAGGGGGGAATGGCGGTGTGGCTGCAGAACACAAACCACGAACCACGGCATACTACAGATGTACGACAGCTCCCGCATTATAGCAGTCGCTTTTGGAGCTCAAGGACATGGCGTTCTGTGCAGTAAGCACGCAACTAGAAATGGTAGCAAAGGCAATAGTAATAAGCGGCGGGGCTTACCCTTGCGTCCGGCGGGGGGTGCGGGCTTGAGGGGTGGGCCGAAAATTCTGGCGTAGAGCTCCCGCCTGTCTTGCATGTCCCCGTCTAGTACAAGCTTCTCACAGTCGTATCTGTCCACGTTCGCAAGTAACGTCTCGTTCGATGCTTGCACAGCCGCCTGCAAAAGTCAACCGCCGGAGGAATCGGTCAACACAGCAAACATGTAACCGGTCGTTCGTACGATGTGAGAAAAGCGCCACCGGTGCCATGCCACGCTACACAGCAAACATGTAACGCACGGTGTCAGAGAAGCGCCACCGGTGCCTTGCCATGCTACCCAAGCACCACGCGTGGTGTCATGTCACATCAGGCAAGCGTCATCACTGCCCCGCCATGTAAGCGGCAACGGACTGCGATCGATGTCACCGACACGACCGAAACACGACAGAAAGAAGGAAGAAATAAACAAATAAAGCGTGGATGGAGGAGCTCACCAGCACATCCTCCGGCAGCTTCTCGGCGTCTCGTTCGGCACTGCTGGGCCCCCACGCAACCCCTCGCTTGACGTAGATCAACATGTACGCGTCCTCCGAGCCGCGTGGCTTCTTCGCCCCCGCCTGCCCGCCCTTTCCACTGCCGACACTACCGTCGTCACCGCCGCCCCTGCCACCACCGCAGCCGTCTCCATCCTCCGCAACAACGCCGCCAACTTTGCTTTCGACCACCTCGGTTTCTTCCCTCTCGTCGTCCGCATCTGCCGAAACGGCTGCACCATCTTCCCGAGCCCCCCCGCCGCCACGAACGTGCGCCGAAGCATCCGGTGCCTGCTGCGCTCCGTTTTCCTGCCACTCCGCCTTGGCATCATCGCCCCCGCCGGCGCCGCCACTGCCCAGGCGCGGGCCTTGCCTCGAGCCACGGGTGGTGCCTCCCGCAGGGACGATGGCGTCATAGGGAGTTCCGCAGAATTTTTCTTCTTCTTGTTCTTCGGCTTCGGTTTTTTCTATTCTGGCCAATGCTGCCGCCGCCCTTCGTGCCTCCGCATCTCCTCGCCTTCGTCTCACCGGGGTTAGTGCAGTTAGTGCAGTTAGTGCAGGTGTTGAAGCTGCTTCAGTCTGGCTGTGGCCTTCTTTCGAGCCTGCTCCCTCACCTCCGCCGTTGGTCCTGCGGCTACTCCGAGCCAAGTGCGCGGAGAAAGTCTGGTCCTGCAGAACATTTGAGGCGTGTTCGTTCAGGATTACAACCGTTTCCGCCCGGCAGGCATACTACACCGGGGTGGGGCGGGGGAGGGTGCATGCTGTGGTCTTGAGACCATCGGCCGTGCAAAGAGTTCCTGTTCGAGACTGAGAATTTTTCCTCGCGCGATTCGTACAGGCTACACTGGCGTGAAATAGGCGCTTTTATACCAGTCCTGCACCTCCTGCTGTACTCGTTATATCTACGTTAACCGATGTCGTAGAGGTACCGACCATCTACCCAGATACTGAAGCCTTGCATGTCTGTGCGCGTGGTCTGTCGCCACGCTCTGCATGTGAGTTGCGTTGTGAGGGGGGCCGGGGTGCTACCTCCAACCCAGGAATAGAATAACGTGCGGGATGGCTTACATCCTTGTCCCCGCTGTTGGCCTTATGATCACTGTCCCTGTCTTGCGCAGCATCTCCGGTCGTGGTGGCGGCAGGCGCGGCCGCCGCCGCCGCCGCCGCCGCCTCAGGCATAGCAGGAGAATGAGGCGGACGTGATGCTGGACGAAACGCTGCCGCCGCTGCCGCCGCCGCTGCCGCCACCGTCGCCGAGCCAAGCGAAGAAATAGCTTGCATGACAACACGGCTCGGCGACCCGCGGGAGGCAGCGGCGGCAGCGGCGGCGGCTGTCGAGGACGGCTGCAGCGGGGATAGTGACGAAACCTTGAAGCCCCCGTCCAGCCTGGCCGCCTTCAGCCGCAACCAGACTGGGTCGTCACCGCCGGCCACAACAACGCCGTCCTCCCGACGCTTGCATTCGTCGCACGCCCACGAGCCGTCCGCGGCTCCGGCGCCGCCTGTGGCGCCTGCTGCGCCGGGCGAGGCCTCCGGCCTCTTCCGGCGGCAGCGGGCGTGCGTGTGCAGGCCGCAGCCAGGGCACCTCTTGCTGTCGCTGCCCATCGTCTTCTCGCCCGGAAGGCGGTTGTCGCCCAGGCAGTTCGGGCACCACGGCTGGTTCCCCCGCGGCTGGGACGGCGCGGCGCCCCCCTTGCCTCGGAGAGACTCGTGGAGGTGGGTGTCGTCAGGGCCGTGCTCGCCGCCCGGGCAGCGCGGACAAATCCAGTCCGGGGGCGGGAAGTGTCTCTTGGTGCGGTCGTAGCCGACGCAGCGGCCGTGGAACAGCTTGCCGCACGCCCGACAGCAAAAGCTGGGGTGTCGACCGAGGTCTAACTTGCAAGCCCCGCAGGTGTTGCTATTGGTGCTTCTAGCACGGCTGCTGCTGCTACTGCTGCTGCCGCCGCCCTTGGCGAGACTTTTCTTGCTAGCGGTGCGGCCGGCTGCTGCAGCTTGCTCTGCTGCTGCTGCTGCTGCTGCTGCCGCACTTGTACCCTTGGCAGCGTCACCGCTTGACGTGACCGATCCAACACTGAGGTCCGGGCGGGTGGCCTGACAAAGGCGAAGGAAGGCCGACATAGACGAGCCGGCATATGCCGTAAATGATTTGGAACCATCACATTTCAACCACCTTACCCTACAGCGTACGGCTGCCTATTGGACGAGGGGAGGGCTTCCATGTGCACTGCCTGCCACGACGATATTTGCAAGGATACTGCAGAATTCGGATCACACACAAGTACACTTGATCACGCCCTTCAGCATCTCAGGCGACCGAAACCACCGGCTGTAACAAATCAAATCCGTCAGTTAGTTGGGGACCAAGCAGCGGATACCGTGCTGGAAGAACGGGAAGAAACGCAACGAGCTCGAGGCCGGGCACAAAGGACGACGCAGGTCATGCCGTTCCTCCAGCCTAACTTAGAAAAATAGCAAAATATACTCGAAGTATAACTGTAGCAGCCAGGACCTCACAACACCTACTCCTATTTAGCTCCGAGGATCAACACCCACCGAAAACTACCTTTGACTATTGTACACCAGTAGCCAAAAACACGCCCTACGTAGAAAAAATACCTCTTGCCCGTTGTCCAGCATCACGTCGTCGTCTTCCTCTTCTTCTACCACCTTGCTTCGCTTGCCGCGCTGTCTCCCCGCTACCGCGCTCCCTCTCGCGTGAGCCTTACGTTTGCCCTTGCTGGCGGTGGACTGCTTTGCCTGGGCAGGGTTCTTGGCATCTCCATCACTGTCATCACTGTCACCTTCCTCGGCTTGGTCTTGATCTTCGACTTGCTTCCGACCACCATCGGAGTCGTCAGCCTGAGTTGTGCGTTACAGGACGTTCGTACAGACAGCACTTTTTTTCGCCGTTTTTTCTCTTTTTCTTAACTGCAACCACAATAAAGCCATCTCTATCGATAGACAAGGGTCTCTTCTGTTCTTAGGTCTCAAGACAGAATCGGGATTACGGGGGAGATGGTAACGCATGGGGTCGCTGAATGGACGTCGTCGCGTGCATAATAATGTAATGTACCATATCAAAAACCTACCGTATGCTCTTACACAGCAAGGTACATTATGCGCCCTGCCTGTCGCAACGAGAGTCCCATCAAAACCAGGCATTGCATTGACGTATCCCACATAGCTTGCAGGTGCTCACGGGTGAAACAACAACAGATAAAGCTCGCCGCAACTCCGCCTACCGTCATGCCGAGGTCGCTCGCTGCTTGCATCTCATCCGACGCCGCCAACAACAATATCCGCGTTTCAGCTCTCCCTACATGTGCCCCACCCACCTCTCGCAAGAAGTCCGCGTCTGCCTCTGACTCCGCGGCAGCTGCATCGTCGCCGCTAGAACCTTTGCCTGCAGCTGCAGCTGCTGCTGCTGCTGCTGCTGTTGCCTTCTTGAGTGTCCCGCGGCCACCGTTTCCCTTTCCGCGTGCCCCCTTGCCCTTGCTGGCTGTACCGCCACCGCCTCCGTTAACGGGTCCATGGGAGTTCGCCCCCGGAATGTGTCGGACTTTTTCGTCGTCGAATAGGGTCCACAGGCCTGATTCAGAATCGTGTACCTAAAACAAAATTTGAACAAATAAAAAAAAAAAAGAAGGGAAACAACGTTGGACTCGCCGGTTACGAGTGATCGTCTTCCCTGTTGCCAGTGCAGCATGAAACCATGAAAAACAACGAAGAATAGAGCAACACAAACAATGGACGTACGAAACAAAAGAGGTAAAAGAGGAAAAGAGGAAAAGAGGTAACAAGCGACACCAAGACCCACGTCATCAGACAGACGCCATCAAAACAACAACGAAACCCACAAGCTGCAACCACACACAACAACGACAAACACCTCAGTATTGTAACCACACGCAGCACCTCCATATTGTTGCCGCCCCTACACACAGCAACCACGCCTCCATATCGCAACCGCACACAACGACACCAAGGAGAGAGAGAGGCGTTTGCCCACCTCACCTCTGCCACGATGTGCCCGGAGTGGACGTTGCTCCCCTTGTGGTACAGCACGCATCGCAGCTCGTACACGTACTCCTCATCGTCGTCACCGTTGCTCCCCTTCCCCCCCTTGGGAGACACGCCTTTTCCTCTTTCTCCCCCCCCTACTTTAGACCCGTCGCCTCGTGGACTGACGAAAGACAGCGGAAACGGTTTACAAAAACAAAAAAATGTGCGTGAAAGGTCGGCGGAATTAAAAAAGCGTGGCAGTTGCGTGGCAGTAAACCAATGAGTGCAAGCGACGGGGGGGTAGTCGGATTTTGGTACAAGTTTCACGCCCCTGTATTTTCGTGTCTTGCGTTGATTGTCCTTGGTGTTTACGTGAAAAAAAACGTAGGGCTTACCCTAGTCGCGGGCCCATGTCCAGCGTCGGCGGGAGCGAGATGGCTGCCTTGATCTTCTTCTTAGCCATGGTCTTCAAGTCATACTCGTATCGAACCAGCTGCAGCGACAGCACCGGGGGAAGGCGCACAAGCTCCGTCATCGTCTCAGCGTCCTGCTTCTTGCCGCACTTCTCGCAGTTGTACTGCAAGGACGGACACCAACATGACGTGCAGTGCAGCAGCAGAATAGCAACAGACGACACGAAGCAAGGATAGAGAGAGAGAGAGAGAGAGAGTGAAGACAAACAGGCGGTGGTGGTGGTGGACGGGGAGTGAAAGCAGCGGTGGGACAAAGAAATAACGTTCCAACGAAGTGAAACAAAGGGGAGAAACATGCATACGGCGCGCGGTGCGCATAAATACTCCTTGACATAAGCATGAGCGTTTCGAAGTTGTAGTAGCTGGTAGAGGTGTGGCGGTCACACACACAATTAACCACTGTGATACCATCCGCACGTAAGTGGTACAGTCCCTAGTTCTACCAAGCAATACATTGCGCCTCAGAGCTTGTGTCCTCAGAGCTTCACACGCACACAGCAGTGCGTTGAAGCTGAGGTTGCATTGCAGCATGCACGATGCCCGGTGTCCCAGCCTTGGGCGTGCAGAACGGACAAACCTCCAAAGGTACGACACTAAATTATCCATGAATCGTCCATGACATGACTCGTCTCACCTGGTTGGCGCCGACGAGAATTTCGTGCTCGAGGTGGCCATCGAGTATGGTTTCAATGGACCGGTGATGCTGCATGGTGGGGCGGTGTGGAGCGTGATGATCCGTGATGGCGATAGCCGTGTCAGGACAAAGGGCGTGGCACAGGCGAGCAATCGAACAACCTTTAGACTTGTTACCCATATTACCCATACTTCCTTGGGAAGGGAAATACGAGGGAGGTGTTTCGCGGCAAGCAAGGTACACAGCGAAAAAAACAACCACAACAGCAACAGCAGAACAAAAAATGACCCGACCTGTTAGGGTGCGTTGCTGAGCCGAAGAACGCTACCACCGCCCACAACCAAAACCCACAGCTACTTGGACCCTCTGCCGATTCTGCGTCCCTCCCCAACACAAGAGTGGAGAGCGAGATGGGTGGACATGTGGCACCACCAACGTTCAACGAAGCAACGAGACAACTTTCACACCTTCCCTCCCCCCCCCCCGTGTTAAACAAAGCGACGACCACCACCACCACGAGACAACCTTTACCCCCCCCCCCCCCCCCCCCCCCTCCCTTT
>FN648498.1:585355-597325 GCA_000310025.1 Ectocarpus siliculosus
GTTCCCCCCCCCACCAAAGTGGGGGGGGGAGGGGGGGGGGACGTTTGCCCCCCCCAAGTTTCAAAAGACGACGGGGAAAATTTTCCCCCTTTCCCCCCCCCCCCCCCTGTGTAAAAAAAAGGGGGCCCCCCCCCCCCCCGGGAAAACCTTTCCCCCCCCCCCCCCCCCCCCCCCCTCACATTGATCTGCAAGACGAGATCGTTGAACGTCCGTTGCTGCCGAGGCCCGGCCTTGCACTTGAGGCATCGAGTGATGTACGCCACCTCCCCGCAGAATGTATCCTGCACCAACGTGCGGAGGGGGGTGGGGCTCCGCTGAAAGCACCGCTCCAGGAGGATCCGGAAAAAGTTGCTGAACTCCTGAATGCGGGGGGCCGTCGGAAACAAACGAGGGTGAACAGACAGACGAGAAGGGGAATGAGGCGCCCTTTCATTTCTATCATTGGCCCTTCTTTTTCGCACAAACCAACAACACAGAAGGCATGCATGTGCATAGAACAGACGAAGTGCCGACACGGCGAAAATACAAGATTTGTTGTCTACGGGAAGAAGGCATTACACGTGCAGGAAGCAGACGAAGTGCCGATATGGCGTATGTACACGATGTGTTGACTACAAGAAGTGCCGATTGGTGTTCTTGCATTGCTACCTGCGGATCTTGCTGAGAGCCGGTGTCCATGCGAAGCAGGGCGGGGAAGCCAGCGGGATCATAGACCTTGGATATGCCCTCTTGCATGTGCCCGAACACCATCTGGAGCTCCTGCATTCGTTGTTGTGGTCGTTTCGGTAAAAGGGCGAATACTAACGAATAGCCAAAAATCCAAATCCAAATGGGCACAAAATCAAAATCAAAATGCGTTATCGTGGAAAACTGAAAAAAGAGGGTCGACCATGTTAACGAGGATAGGAGACAGATGAGGCAAAACATCAAAAAAGACCTGGCGCCAGGGGAAGAGCCAGCAGCGAAGCGAGCGGTGATTTTTCTATTGTGGGTTTTGCGCTCTTCTGTTCACGTGTTAGCCGATATCTCGCCACAAGCTTGACGAGTTGCCTCAAGAACGGTATCCGGAAGGCGCTGGTAACATGGGCTGTTGGGCAATGCCAAGGTTTGGCGCCGTGAGGTGCCGAATGCGCCGGAAAACAAAAAGGTTGTGTTGAACCAAAAATGGCAACGGTTGCGAGCGGTCACTTCAAGTTGGGTGTTTTGGACGGCCGCGGGTTTGGTTATCCACCGATAACTTTTCGAAGAAGGAAGCAACAACAACAGCAACGCCACGCGGCGGGAGGTACCTCTCTGCTCCATCTTTCAAGCCCAAGGTCTGCTACCGTGGGGTATCGTGCGTATAGGGGAAAAAGTTGTGGTTGACCGTAAATTATCCACGTCAGAGAGCGGATAGTTCAAGTTCGCGCCGAATGTCTGCTCACAGTTTAGTTTTTCAGCGATAACGCATCGAAGGAGGAAGCAACAGCATTAGCAATGCCACGCGACGGGAGGTAGCTCTGCCCACCATCTTTCTCGTACAAGGTTAGATGCCTTGGGGTATCGTCAGTGTGGAGAAAAAAGGTTGCAACTACCCTCTCCCGCACGGAATAGCCCGAAAAAGCCGCGGAGCCCTGTTCCGATCGTCAGTCCGTTCACCGCTTGTCACGATCGGCATTTTCTCCTCGAGCACCCAACGAGCCGGCCCGGTTTTTGGTTTGCCGGCGAGCAGAGTCTTCTGGCTACAAATAATGGCCATGGTCTCGGTGGTAGGGTGCCGATAGCCCCTCTATGAGCAGTGTACAGCAGGTCGTGTCGTACACTTGCTTTGCAGCGGCCTCGCGGCAGGTGCTCCAAGCCTTCGAAGTCTTGAACTCCTTGTCTCTTTGATTGTTGATTTTGATAAAAAAGTCCCTCGGGGACTTCTTCCCAGAGAGAGGAACTTCCAGAAAATCAAAGGGCGTCGTCAGGAGGTACGAGAATTTCGACCAACCAGCGCTCGATTTTGATTTCGATTTTGATTTTTTGGTGATTGATTTTTAGCGCTTCGTTAATATACGGCCTAACCGTGACCACCACGACCAACACGTCTTCGTTAGTCTTCGTTAGTCTTCGTGAGTCTTCGTTAGTTTTCGTTAGTGAGAATTATCACGGCCAAGAGGGGGTAATTGTGAGGAGTACGGCGTTTACGGCACAACTGCAGTCTGTTGGGCAACCCGCTACAGCAGGAGCGGGCCCTGTATAGTGCCGGTATGTGTCCAGAGATTGTACCACTGGACACTTGGCACTATTCGAAGTACGGAACAACTTGGTTTTTCAGTGTGTCCGAGCCGAAACACCGGCACCACCATCACACCATCACATCACACCATCACACCATCACGGCCAAACGGAATATGTACTGTAGTGACAAACACGGCGTACGGTATAACGTAGGAAGCCCGGCGAGAGAGGTGCACAAACAGAAAGCACACACAAAGTGTGCCGAGAAAAGCTGCTCCAAAAAGTTGGATCGTCTCACAAGGAAAAGCATCTTCCTATTTCCGCATACTGCTGTACACGCGTGTGTACGCGAGGTTGAAGGTCGAACTGAAGCATTGATCAACAGACAACGCGTTCTTGTTGTTGATACTGCCGCTGCTGCTACTGCTGTGGTTGTTGGTCCTGCTGGTGGTGCTGGTGCTGTTGTCTTCATATTAAAGACCGTCCTGATCTCTGTTCAGCACTTTCACGTGCCCATGCTGTCGATACGGACGGCTTCTGTAGTCACGAAGTCACACGAAAACTAATGCCCAAAATAAGGTACAAGTTTGAAACATTAAAGAGGAACGCACAAAGAGGTGGGCCTGATGGATTCCGGCGGTAACGCAAGAAAAGTTGAGGAAATGTTCAGCCTCAGCGGCAAAACATGACGTTCCACAAACGTCACCCTGACCTTGATTGCTGACGCGTTGTTGTAACATGTTGTATCATGAACACCCTGAACACCCTGACCTTGATTGCCGACGCGTTGTTGTAACATGTTGTATCATGAACACCCTGAACACCCTGACCTTGATTGCCGACGCGTTGTTGTAACATGTTGTATCATGAACACCCTGAAAACCCTGACTTTGATTGCTGACGCGTTGTTGTAACATGTACATGTTGTACATGAACGGCGGTGCCATCCTGAGAGGCTCTCAGAACCCATCACCATCACGCCGCTCAAAAACAAACCAAACCCATCACAAAGAGGACACAGGATTCTAGTGCCACGTCAGGGTGACGTCACCTCCCACGATAGCACTGGGCCAAAACGTCTCTACATCATCTCTCTCCGTCTTCTCACTCTCACCCTCATGATGGCATTGTCCGAAGATGCCACCTCCAAATCCACTGAATCCACACCCTCCCCGGCCGCCCTTCCCCCTCCGCCTCCTCCATTGGAAACCCACGTAGCATCGCCTTCACCGCCACCACCATTGCTGCTGCCGGCACCCGCAGCTGCACCAGCACCAGCGTCGCTCTTGCCATTCGCGCCGCTTCCTCTTGCCGAGCTTCCCCCTTCTCCCCCTGGCAACGTAATAGCAATAGCAATGCTCTCTCATGAGGTATGTCCAAGAAAGGTGCAACAAAATATTATACGCACGCATATCGGGCAGCGCAAAGACCATGCCGTCGGGTATTATAAACAGACTGGGCGGGGCATCGCTGTATTCAGCAGGCAGCGCGGAAGACCCCCCCCCCCCCCTCCCGAACAGCTTATTACTCACGTCGAGCCAGCTGAACGACCTGACCAACCACGCAAAAACTGCGGAGCTAGATGTGCGGCACGCACAATGCATTGTTTTCGATTGGAGAGAGGCGAGTACAAAGCAGTGGGGAATTGTTGGCCAAACTTTCGGCAGATAGGTAAACTCGGGAGCGGTAAGTGGGGTAGCAACCCGTGGTGGAGCGTACATGAGAAGCTGGACGTTGGTGTACGCTCCATCCCGGCGTGTGAGTAGGATCTTAGGCTATTGCAAGTCGTCCCTGAACTTATGGTGGTGAAAATGACCTCCCAGGAGGAAAGTAGCTTGTACCGCGGGACTTCGGAGATGATACACTGGGTGGTCGGGGGACGTCTGGGTGTTTACTAAGCAGAACGCCCGGCACAAGCCTGGGGTACTTGTGCTTGTGCCAGGAGGTGTGAACTTGGATCTAGACTACGAGCCTAGGTTGGAGGCACTATTTAGCGTCGGTGAGCCGGCAAAAGAACTGAAAGGAACCACAACCCCCACCGGGCACTCGGATTGGGAAGGCCGAGTGTTCCGTATACCCTCCTGAAAAAACACGAAAAAAAAGTGGCCACGGTCCAGTTGCTGTAGAGATCATGAGGATGGTGAAGAAGTCGAGAGGATGGAAGCAGAAACCGCGGAAGGGAGACAGGTTGGAGCTGCTGCTGTTTGGGATTCCAAAGGACATGACGAGGATGAAGGGAGACAGGTTGGAGCTGCTGCTGTTTGGGATTCCAAAGGACATGACGAGGATAGAGTTCAAGAACTGTTGTGACAGGGAGGGACTGCACTGCCTAGCAAGGGGAGAAGTAGGCAGAGAGCATGAACATTTCCGGGTGAGATTGGCCAAGGGAGACAGCCAAGAGTGCTTGGGGGTTGACATCGAGAAGCTGTCGAACTACGTAAGGAAGTTTGGATGGAGGGTTTGCATCGCGAACATGATAGAAACAGAGAAGGTAAGGCGACAAGAGGCGAGGGCGATGGAGGCGAAGAAGGGACCGGGCGGGGGAGGCGAGCAGGCAAGTCAGAAGAACGCCGAGAAGAAGCGGAAGGCGAACGATAGAGTGCGCAAAACCTCCAACAGGGAAAAGCAGAAGCTGAGAGTGGGGTCGTGGAACGTGTGCGGGTTCGCAAGGAGCGAGCGCAAGCGGTTGGAAATAGTGGACTAAGTAGACCAAAGCGATCTAGATGTAGTGGGGATCCAAGAGACGAGGGAACTGAAGGATGGGGACGTGGCAAGCAAACTAGGAATATACCGGTGGGTAGGCAAGGCAAGAAAGGGGTTAGACACGAAGAAGAGGGGGGAGGGGGGGGGTCGGATTCCTGGTCAAGAAACACTTGTTTGTCGTGGTGGGAGTAGCAGTGAAAACGGAGTTCGAGGAAAGCCTATGGCTTAAGATACCTGGGGAGCGGGGTGAGAAAGATGTGTTTCTGGGGAACGTATTCGTCCCACCGTCGTCGAAAAAAGTCGCAACCAAGGCGCAGCAGGAGAACTTTGGACAAATTGGGGAAGATGTCCAGAGGTTCAGTAGGAAGGGAGAAGTTGCCATGGTGGGCGATTTCAACTCCGGAGTAGGGAAAGCTTCCAGTAGAGGACAGGCGATCGGGCAGCACGGAGAAGACAAAGTGAATCACAACGGAGTGAGGATGCTTGAATTCTTGGGATGCAACGAGCTGATGGTGTTGAACGGTAGGAGGGAATGCGAGAAGCCGGAGTTCACCAGGCAAAGGGCAGTTTGCATTGAATACTCGATCCTCGACTACATCCTGGTAGATACATGTAGGGGGAGCACACAGATCCCAGAGCTGCACGCAAGTGCGATAGATATAGGTTCGACCGACCACTTCCTCATATGGGCAAACATCGACCGATCTAGAAAGACGGAGAGTAAGAAACAGAGGAAAGTGTTCCGGTGGAAAGTAGAGCGTTTGGGAGACGAGGGGGCACGGGATGAATTCCAGAAGGGATTGGCTGGTAGTGTAGAACCCTTCAGGAAACTGCTGAGAAGTGTCGAGACGGGTAGGTAGACGTACACGCAGCAGGGGACAGGGTGATTGAAGGATGGGAGTCCATAGTGAACACAACGGCAGAGAGAGTAGTGGGAAAGAAGGTGGTACGATGTGGGGTATCGGTTAAGTGGTGGGATGACGACCTGAAAGAAGAAATAGGGGAACGTAGAGAAGTCTTCAAGCAGTACCTGAGTGAGGAGTCTGAGGAGAGTTGGGAAAAGTACAGGGCCAAGAGGAAACGGGGGAAAGGACTAGTGAAAAAGAAGAAAAAGTCCATTTGGGACGAAGTAGTGAAGTGTTTAAGAACGAGGTGGACGCATGGGCCCAGAAAGAAGAAGAGATTTCGAAGGCAGACGTTGGGAACGTAGAACTAGAAAAGGAGTTCACTGAGGACGAGGTTGAGACGTGTGTGAACAAGCTGCAGTGCCACAAAGCAGCAGGGGCGGATGGGATAGTCAACGAGTTCATGAAGTTTGGGGGTAAGTGAATGATCCAGCTGATGGTACTGTTGTACAACTGGGTGTGGAAAAAATGGAAAAACGAGTATGCGCCAAGTAGATGGAGGGAAGTAGTGGTTGTGAACTGTTTGAGAAAGGAGACAAGACTCCCAGGAAACTACAGGGGTATCACTGTTGAAGACAGTAGGAAAAGTGTTTTGTAAGCTGCTGAACGATAGGATAGTGGGAGTATTGGAGAAGGAACGTAGCATTAGTGAGGGCCAGGCAGGTTTCCGACAGAAGAGGGGGTGCGTAGACCACGCATTCACGGTAGAGAGAATCATCCAAGGTAGAAAGAGGGCGGGAAGGCCGACGTGCTGCTTCTTCCTGGACGTGAAAAAGGCATACGATACCGTATGGAGAAATGGGCTGTGGAAACAATTGTCCAAGTACGGGATCAAGGCGAAAATGTGGAGAGTGCTGAAGAAGATGACAGAGCGTACGAAAAGCGCGGTCATGCTAGACGGAGAACTGTCTAAGTTCTTCGACATTGAGCAGGGGGTCCCACAAGGTTGCACGCTGTCCCCAACATTGTTCCAGGTGTTCATCAATCATCTGTTGGAAGTCGTAGAGGCAGTCCGGAAGGGAGTAAACGTAGGGGACACGGATACTTCGGTGTCAGGAATGCTGTTTGCGGATGATTTTGTTGGTATGTCGGACACCCCTGAGGGGCTGCAACTACAAATTGACGCGGCGAAGAAGTTTACTGATAAGTGGAGATTGTCTGCCAACGTTAAAAGTGCCATCATGGTATGTAACAAGGTCAGGGAGGAACCGGTAGAACATAGATGGAAGTGGGGGATCGAGGAGATTGCAGTAGTGGACTAGTACACATACCTCGGGACTAGAGATGGCAAACGACTGCTCGTGGAATGCACACATGTCCAAGGTAGCGGAAAAGGGCAAAGCACGAGCAGGGAAGCTGCACCCAATACTCGAAACCGGCACCTCGATACACGCATCAAATTGACGGTTTTGAAGAGCGTAATCGTACCGCCGCTAGAGTACGCCGGAGAAGTATGGGAAGGAAATAAGAAGGTAGTGAAAGAACTCGAGGCGGCGCAGATGAAAGCAGCGAAAACCATCCTAGGATGCTCCAAGCGCACAAGTAATGCAGCCGTCAGGGCAGAATTGGGGATCCAATCCTACGGTCGGGAAGAGACGCAAGGAAGCTGACATGGCAGTATCGCATGTGCGGGATGGGAGAGGAGAGGTTGCCGAGTGGGCAAACAAAAAGAGGGGTAGACAACCCACGGAATGGGTCAAGGTTGTAGAGGACGTATGGAAGGGGTTAGACATCGACGACGATGAAACGCTGGAAACGGAGGGTCTACAGGGGTTCAAGGAGAAGATATCTGTTGCTTGTGCCGAGAGAGAAAAACAGAATCTAAAGAAAGAAACCGAGGATAAGGAGGGTCTAGAAGTGCACGGAATGTTGAAAGAAGGAAAAGGGTTCAAGGATTACCTACATGGACCAATGGATGCAGGGACCAAGCTTAAGGTCAAATTCAGGACTGGGACCATACGCCTTCGCGAACGTCGACCAAAATATAGGACGATAGACGACGAAGACGACAAGTTCAAATGTGATTGCGGCTTCGAATGCGAAGACCGTGTTCATGTAGCCGCGGAATGTCCGTGGTACGAAGAGAAGAGGGAAGTGTACATGACTGAGCTGGGAAAAATACAAGGGACGTACAGGGAGATGTTTGAGGCATGGAATAGAGAGGAGAGGACGGTAGCTGTAATGGGGAGTAGGAAGTGGTTTGAAAAGGCGGGAAGGGATATCGCTAGGATAGACAGACTAGGGAAGACATTTTTGAGCAACCTTTGGCACAGTAGGAAGGAACGATTGGCCATCGGTGATCGGTCCTGTGGGAACAATGCTCCGTCCTCTCGAGGGCGCGTGGTCAATGGTCTAACCGCTAAGGCATGCAAAACATAAGAGTACGCCCCCCCCTCCCTCCGAAAGCTACTGCTATCCTACATCAGTATCCTACTCGAGACATGGATAGACGGTCTCAAAATGTGGCCTTCTTCTCCAACATCAGGCACCCGCTCTCCATCCTTCAGGCGCGAAAAGTACACAAAAAAACTCGCTGCTGCCCAAAACAAACCAAAATCAGAACGGTTTGGGAGGGGGGGCTCCGGCAGATGAGCCGTTCCGCGCGTTGGAAAAAACACGGACCGAAAGCAGGGACTCTGGGTACGCTGCGAGATACAGCCGTCTGCGTTCGCTCGACAAGTCTAACCTATAATAACACCTGGTGCAAGGGCGCTCCAAGAAGAGAATGCGGTCAACCAACAATCGAAAGGAGCCCTACTAAAACGACGCGAGACCGCAAAAGGGACATGACTAGAGACAACAACAAAAGAGAGGAGAGAGAGGCAGACCACCCACCTGCTGCCGGCACCGAGGGCCTCCAGGAGAAAACGCCATCCCGAAAGGCCTTGTTGGCGAACAGGGCCTGTAGCTGTGAGTTGAGGTAGCAAGTCGCGCCCAGGTTTTTGAGGCCCGTCGGCTGGCGTTGCATGCGGGGGGGCGGGAACGGTACTACAGCATCCCCGGGACCCGCGGAGCTCCCGCCTGCTGCTGCTGTTGCAGCCCGCGTGCTCTCGGAAGGCAGCTCTTTGACCATTCCCGACATGTCTTCCCCCAGTGCTGCGATGAGGGCCGGCTTTCTGCTCCAGATGCCCTGGGTTACGGTACATGCATAGACGTGCACACGCGTGTGGAGATGTCATCGTCGCAGAGGCGGTGTGGTGCTGCTGGCCATAGCCTCCCCGAGAGGGGCCGGTCGTTCTGAGGCTGCAAACACTGCTCGGCTTGTAGAGCAAGAGGGGTAAATGTACTACCGGGACCTTGTGTGCTGCAGAGCGGGCAAAGCCTGCCTGGCTGGGGACTGCTGTGGAGCTAAGACGGTTTGATTGCCTACACCAGCCCTACGGTGCCGGAAAGCTCAGCGGTGTGTACTACTGCTGTCATGTCATGTGCTCAAGTTACCCTAAGCTCGAGAGATGAATGCTCGATTAGGGAGTAGGTGAAAACGAACAGGGACCAAAGTTGTTCCGATGCGAGATGATGGCGATGCTCTTGTACCTGTCTCCAGAAAAAAAAAAAGCTTGCTCGTCCAGAGAAAGCACGGGAAAGGTAGATGAGAAAAGCGCAAGCAAAGCGTACACACAACACAACAGTTGTGCGTCTACTGCTGTACGAAGAGGCAAGAAAAACGAAGTGAAGTCAGAAACCAACCCAGAGCGGACGTTTTCACCTCCTTCCCCTCTCCCAGCCCGTACAGGCAGCGCGGGTTGTTGCTGCAGTTCTTCTTCCTCACGTGGTCTGCAGATCGCGGGGCGGAAAACGGGCAAGAGAGAGCTGAGAATGAGATGCTTACATCTGTAACGGAAGTACGTACACCTGTCGGGGGGGTATGTACAATACTCCAATATGCGTATTGGAGAGTTTGCTCTTTTCAACGAGCAAGCTCGTGTTCACCTTGCATGGTACATGGAGTGCGGGCGAGGCATGCCACCGGGCCTACCGCCCGTGCAGGGAGTTGCTCCACCGCGGGCGGGGAAATTTCGTGTGAACCTTGATCATATGTACACACCGCGCGACGTCTCTACCCAGAAAATTGTCCGCCACGCAGCAGCACAACCGCACCTACCGTCTCGCCTACCGCCACGGCAAAAACCCACCGATGACCCGCGTGTCTTTTTGTCTGCCAAATTCTTGCCGGCCCTTCGGGGGTACGTTAACAGACACTCGGTACGTCAATAAACACTACATACATGGTGAGTGCACACGCGACGTGCGCGTGGATCTCGACATGCCCTTAGTATGGGGACCAACGCTCTCCTGCGTGGGGGGGGGGGGGGCTCCGTGGGATGAGTATCTGGGTGTAGGCTCTCAAGACTCACCTTCCCTTGTGCAGCGGGGGTAGAGGTCCGAGTAGCGCATGTGGTAGGGATCGCTCGCCTCCCTTCGCATCTGCACAAAACAGCACCCGACGTTTCGATTGGGACGGGTTGAGGAATAGAAGGAAGCATGCACGTGACGTGAAATTGAAGCTCTGGAGGCAACCGTGGCGCACCCGTGACGGTTGTGACGTCAAGCACGACTCAACACCTTTCGCTGAATTACGCTGAATTACGCTAACATTCTGCAGTGGTTGCAAGGCACACATCAGCGTTCCCCCCGGCTACGTTGTTGTTCAATCTGCACATGTACACTGTCAATATTAATGACGAATCTTTAATGTCCTATTCCGCAGAACGTTTTTCCCAGAAAATCGATCAAAAATTGTTTAGGGTCGGAGCATCTTTACATAAATGGTCTGCCTCAATATGTGTCACCCCCTTCCGGCAACCGAAGCTTAAGCTTTCGTATATTTTTCGCAAGTCGAAAAGTCGGGGAGGGGATTTGGAACTTCCTCCTTAGCCCAGTAGGGTAACACCTAGTCACTGTATCATATCTCATCGGTATCGTCTCCCAGAAGGGAAAGGCCATCTACCTCCTCAGTCCAAAACGTGGGTAAATAATACTACCGTAGAACTCCAAACAGCTCGCCGGGGATTTCAAAAGTGAGCACCGGCACTGACACGAATTGGTCGTTTCCCAGCGCGAAGTGCGAAAACTCATATGCATAACTCACGTTCACTCCAGAGAGAGAATCGAACTCCAACCTGCTATGGTATTTTAGGTCTGCGAGGAAAGCACTTAGACCGCCGCGGCGATCGATTTGCCCGGTGTGGTAAATGGACAAGACCAAAAAAGGAGTGCACGGAAATGGTGATGGCATGACCGGGCTTTGTTGTTCCAGGAGGGGAGGCGACCATCCTAAGCATGACATGATGCACAAATCATCACTCATGTCCATTTTGTTGTGCAGATGCATAGAATGCTACGAGCACTGAAGGGATTCCATATTTGGACATGGTGTCGTGGTGGTTGTGGTGGGTGCATCAAAATAGTCGAGAGGCCTAAACACCGTCCACGAGAAGGGATCATGGCAGTCAGCCTACAGTAGTCCCGACGGTATATTGTAGTATGCCACGAACCCCCCGGTCGTTCCCTTCTCCATCTAAATACTGTATGAAGCAACCTGTCAGGAGAGGGGGTCGCCATGTTGCCAGTTGTTTCATTTTTGTTTTTTAATGGAACGTGTGTGCGTGTTTTCGTCCTTTTTATTGTGGCGACAGTCCCCCCATTTTGGTGGTGAGACGTACTACACTTTTCGGTGTAAGTAGAGAACTACACTTCTTCAGTGTATTTTTTCGTACAACTACAACCATTGAGCCACAGGTACCGATATAGTGCAGGTTGAATAGTGCGGTGCCCGGAATAATGTCGGTGATGCCGGCGGGCACACAGACTACCCTATCACCCAGTCATTAAGTTCGACCGAGCGGGGGGGGGGGGGGGGGGGGGGGGGAAAAAAAAGCAAAAAAAATTTTGAAAATTTGAATTGGGGGTTTGGGGAAAAAAAAAAAAGGGGAAGAAGGAAATGGGGGAAAGGGGGAAAAAGGGGGGGGAAAAAAATTTTTTTTTTTTTATTTATAAAAGGGGGGGGGGGTGTAAAATTTTTTAAAAAAAAAAGGGAAAAATAATTTTTTTTTGGTTTTGGGGATAAAAAAAAGAGGGGAAAATTTAAAAATTTGTTTGGTTGTTTTAAAAAGGGGTTAAAAAAAATAAATTTTTTTTTAAAAAAAAGAAATTAAGGGGG